>JAUMHP010000080.1:8731930-8766330 GCA_032361065.1 Enteromius trimaculatus
CTCTGTGTTTTGATTGTTGGTGTGCCTTATGATTTTTCTCAATTAAAAATGTACCGTGGCTCAAAAAAGGTTGAAAAACACTGGTTTACAGTAACGGCTGCATGTCAAGACCTGCTGTATTGTTAGCCTAATGGAGTTATTTTACCTAATTACTGAGGTTATGCAAGCAAATTAAATGAGCATTGCAACAAAGCCAAAAGACAAAGAACCCCAATGATCTCGATTTATTAGACAGGACTGCAACAAAGTAGCAAAAATTATCCCTACATCTTCGATCACTTTTGATTAAAGCGGATCACTTTTCTAATCAAAACAGTAATTTAGTTACTTATTCAGAAACGTAAGATGAATATATGCCTAAACAAAAACTGAAGATTTCAAGTTCACACAAAGACAATAATTCAGTCAGCTGAACTGAACCTGTGAGCCTCACCAAACAGAAAAGAGTCCAGAGGGGTGTTTTAGAAAACTTGCTGTGCAACTGAAAGACAGACAAAAGTGATGTTTATGCAATAAACACCAAGGGAGCTGCAGTGACACAGATGCACTTGTGTAACTTTAGGCTTAATCTCAGCAGTCGATTAACCTCTTAGTGTATCAGGTCAAACCAAAACCCTGCATAGGTGTCTTAAGTCCACTGACAGCACTGCCTGAATGTGATAATGTTCTATTACTTTGTGACTGATACTGCAGTATAGAGGTGGGTCATATGAAAAAAAAATATATCTTATGATTCTTTGTCGTTGATTTTACTTTCTGCAAGTTGTCGGAGCAGTACAGACAAAATAATTCGCCTTTTTTATTAAAAACAAAGCCCATAAAATAAAAAAGGGCAGACACATTTAGGCCAAATTGTTGTCATTTTATCTGTTATTTGAATAGATACACATTACAAATAAACATATGAATACAACAAACAGTGCTTTTTTTCCCAGGAAGAGTAGCAGCAGGATTGAAAGGTGAAACACTATATCCATCATTTACTCTCTCAGCTCGTTTTTATCTGAATGGGTTTCTTTTTTCTGTTGAACATTGTATTAAATTCAATGATGACCAGCTACTGTTTGGTTACTCAATATCTTTCTTTGTGTTTAGCACGAGAAATAAATTAATGCAGGTTTGGGACATGTAAGGGAGTAAATGACAACAATTATAATTTTTGAGTGAACTGTGCCTTTAATGAAAAGCTGCGCATGTTTAGTTCTGTCCCTTTAAGAGCTGCATGCATCTAATATACCGACACTTTTTCTCTTGATTGTTTACTTTAGACAAGCAGCTGTGTGTAACACTGTGTTTGTGACAGTATTACCACAATCACATGTGATAAATATCTTAGTTTAGTAATTGGGCACTATTTGACAGGCTTTTAGTGAGTGCGCGCTTCAGGTGTACGCGCTGGAAAAGCGCATCTGGACAGCGCACATATGAAATGTTTAATTGGCAAGACTTTAAAGTGAAGTATGTACTTTTGTGATTGAGAATAAGTGCAGTGTCCGGTCAATGTAATTCTACCACTGAGTTAACACTGATGTGAATGCATGTTGTGTTGTACAGCATAGAGACGGAGATGATAAAATAGCACGATACTACGATATTCCTTAAAAAGCAGATCGTGGAGAAATATTTATCGTCCACGATCAAAAATCGTCCTATCGCCCTCCCCTACTGCAGTATACTTCAAGAACAGGGCAAATGAGTAACAATGAATTGATCACGAATGCAAATTTGAGTATAAGGGACTTAACATAAGAGACACA
This sequence comes from Enteromius trimaculatus, assembly GCA_032361065.1. Taxonomy (NCBI): domain Eukaryota; kingdom Metazoa; phylum Chordata; class Actinopteri; order Cypriniformes; family Cyprinidae; genus Enteromius; species Enteromius trimaculatus. The sequence continues at coordinate 8,733,688 of JAUMHP010000080.1, forward strand.
AACATTAAATCTTACTAATAAGATTTTGAAGAGTTTTTATAGAAAAAAGTGCGAGTGAAAGAAACTGACCTCCGGGTTTAAAATATTTATATATTTTTGTGCGTGTGTTCTTTAACTTCAAAAGCTAGGCCATTCCAGGTTAACATTAGTCCAAACCAGCAGTCTTAGTGAATGGGAAAGGAACAAATTACAGTTTAATATCACAGCATTCGCACTGCTGTAATCCAGGTCAGTTCAGTAGGATGTCCTCTACCGAGGAGTTACCCGTTACACAGGCATACAAACATCTGTGTGCAGTCGGGAGCATTTAGTACAGACAGAGTTAACTCCCTCCAGAGACGTGAAAATCAGTCCTACTGTTCCTGCAAACAGATTAATCTGCCTTGACTACGTTACATCTAACACAAAGTAATCTGACATTAAACAGATCAAAACAGCTGATGTCTCTGCGGGTCGTCTGAAAACCCATTGACGAGAAACCCAAGTTACCATGAACCACAGTTTCCGCCTAAATACTTGCAACAATAAAACTGTGGAAACTAAGACACCGGCTGACGCGAAATCAAACGTATGCATATTTAAATATACATGGTGTCATTTTATTGAACTTTAACGTTAAAAATGTAGAGTTGAGTCATATAGAATTCTTCTCCACCAATGAATAGTTCACAAGAAGCCAAAGCAGTGCTTATTGCAAAGAAACACAGATCCTGATGAACACCGGCCTGGAATCTGATTTGACTGGAACGGAAACAGATTTCCCGGCGGTCACCCCGCTCCAATTCCACTCCGTGTTTTTTTATGTTTCCAGCCCAGAATGAAACCAGTTGGAGAGATCTGGCGCGAGTGAAAACAGCGGTGTTGATTTTCAAAGGCCCCACTCCCTGCTGCAGGTAAATGACACGTGATTCCACAATTTGCAAATGAACAAACTTAAACCTTAAGAGACAAAAAGTAATAAACCCTCTCCTTTCGCCAGGTAAATTAGACCGCACAAACTCCAGCACTACTAATACAAGCCATCTTAAAACACATAACAGGTCATTTAAAAAAAAAGGGCCTAATACACATTTAATATATAACGTTAAGCCATAAATAGACGATGGCGGTTGTCTTCATTTAGCATGAGTACAGACAGCGTAACACAAATGCCCCAAACCAAATGCTCTAGCACAGGTCTTTAAAACCTTAAATCGAAAGTAAGCCTCTCCAGCACCAACTATCTGGGCCAAACACATATACTTTCGTGGAGTACGACTAGAAACGGCTACAAGCACAATTCTCGTGTAAACACACCAAACTAATTAGTGCACCGAGCTTCGCTAGTCACTAGTAATGCGACTAATGTTACCTGGCCTTTCGCAGGGGTTTAATGTAACCAACGAACAAAATAAAAATCACAAACACAAATCTCCCAATGCTGCTAAACTTAACCAGGGTTGGAAACTATTAAATGCAAGTCCACGAGTCATCTCTTCTGGTTTAAAACAGCATTACAAACGCAGGAAGTAGTTGTTGTTTATTGCATATTAATGTATTATTTACACCGAGACGCAATGTGAAACGTGCCACAACGTAGCGTGTTTGTATAGCATTTCCCGTTTAACTTCGGCTTGTTGAATGAGCACATCGACTGAATGTTTGCATTCAAAAAGCTTGGAAAAACGCGAGTGTGTGCATGTGAACACACTGCACAGACAAAAGACAGATTAATTAACGTAATTATTTCAAACAGAACCTGCAAATAATACATACCGCAAAACAAACCATAGACGAAGGAGTGTATCGGGTATGTTCCTTTCAGTCGGTTTTCCCGTGCAAATCCATGTCTATATCTCCTCCCTGTGTCTTGGTAGCATTGGCTAGTATTGGGTGAAATGATGGCTGCTTACAGCGACAGAAACATCTCTCCAGTCACGTGGTCAAATAGCTCCCAGCTGCTGCTGAACGTCCTCCCAATTGAGCAGAGTTGTTGTTTAGCTCATTTCCCCTGATAAAGCCGGCTAATTGTGGACTACATAATGATGGCATAATCACCGTTTATGTGCATGTCAGACACACATTCATTTTTATTGAAATGTATTATCTTTAGTCCTAACAGTTAGCACCTTAAACAATATTGTCTTTATATTCAAGTGAATTAAATATGGACGATATGGGTATTTTAGGTCACTTTGTAAACCTATTATTCAGTGTTTCTCTCTTAAACACACAATATTATATATAATTAAGAAAAAACTTGCTTATAATATAAATATGAAATATATCAAATTTCAGTTAATAAACAAGGTACTGGGTGCAGGACATATCATTTTAATGTGTTTCATAAAATTCTATTTAAGGAACCTATTTAGTTGTTAGTATTAATAAACTAAAATATAAACCATAAACCTTATGCATAAATATAGATATTTTAAGTTATATGTTGATTCGATTTTCTAAGGTCACGGTTTGATTATTTTAATTATATAATAGTATAATTACTTTAAATGACTTAATTAATTCATTGAACCATTTGACTTAAACGTTTGCTTTGTGTAGTTATGTAAAAAAAAAAATCCCCAGAGGTTAATATTAGCTTTTTAATAGTTATTTTCTGTTCTGTCTCTCGCGTAAGGGCCACATCCACCGTTGAGGGAGGACGCATCATTCAATATTCAGAGTTGTGATTGGTTGATATTGGTCTTCAGTGACCCCCAATGTTAAATACTTGGTCACAGCCTCGTCTTCAATCACAGTAATGTCTGCACTTTCATATTCACTTTCAGCCTGACTGCACTCCGACCTAGATGTTGTTGCACCCTTTTGTGTGATGACTGCATTTCCATGCTTGAAGAAAATGATTCATGTGGCTCCTTTCTATATGACTCAACAGACAACGAGGCATCTTGGCAACCCAAACTGTCTGGAGACACAGTAATAACTCCTCCATAGACCTTACACAATGTATCACTCCTCCTGAGCCCATCTCTGTGGTCGCTAATGTCTTTAAAACCATTCTGTTGTAGGGTGGAGTAGATGTTTTCCCTCTGATGTAGACTTCAGTGACAGCAAAGAGGTGAGCAGTGATGTAGAAACAAACAGCAAGTTGTGTTAAACTAGCTAAGAATCATATAACCATATGAACCACTGAGGAACATGTGAAGTATTTTACTGTCCCCTTGTGTTCACTCTGATTACTCACAAATCCAAAGCTTCTTTACATGCCTAGAGTAATCACACAACAGAAAGGCGTATTATTTACCAACAAAATCCCAGATCTTACAAATCCTTTTGTTTCCTAATAGTTGTATTGGCCTTTCTGGCACTGGTTTACATTGGCTTTTCTTTTCAGTAGTTTAATTGAAGGATTTCAACCTCAGGGTTTCATGGATCCCCAGTATAAGAAGGCTTCCACAGAAACAATGAATTAAAAACAATAAAGGAACAGTTAACCAAAAATGTAACATTTTCGCATCCTCTAGTCATTGAATATATAGATAAGTTTGTTTCTTTATCGGTTTGGAGAACTTTTGCATGACATCTCTTACTCACCAATGCATCCTATGCAGTGAATGGGTGCCGACAGAATAAGAGTTTCAAAATTAAAAAAAAAAAACATTACAATAATCCACAAGTAATCCAGTCCATTAATTAGCATCTTGTGAAGTTACAAAAATTTTTTTTTGAAACATATACATAATTAAGCCGTGTTTTACTTTTAAACCATTGCTTCTGGCTAAATTATAGTATTATATTGCTTTCTCCAATAAAAAAAAATCCATCATTTCTGAATCAGGAGAGAAATATGCACCGATGAAGAAAAAATAAACACAGTCCAAACACAATGAGGTGACACAATGTTATGGACTATTGTTCTTTTTAACTGAAGACGCTATTATGGATTGTGGACCAATGTTTTACAATTGAAATGCCCTAATGGTGTCTTATACACTGTACATGCAGTTTTTTGCGTCCCATAAAGTTAATTGATAGACTTTAGTCCATCTGTGGTATGGATTATTGTGATGTTTTTATCAGCTGTTTGAGCTCTCATCTGACGGCACCCATTCACTGCAGAGGATCCATTGGTAAGCAAATGATGTTGTGCTAAATTTCTCTAAATCTGTTCAGATTAAGATACCAACTACATCTAGGATGGCCTGAGGGTGAGAAAATTTTATTAGCAAATTTTCAGTTTGGGTGAACTATTCCTTTAAACCTACATTCTTTATCAACCCCATGGAGGGCTCTCAATGATCTCTGGTTAACAGCTCTGGCTTTATTTGTTTTACATTTAGATGAATAGTATTAGTTCTTTTCTTCCAAACCAAGTGTGTTTCAATAAGCCTGAATAATGGCAGGCATACCAAAGTTGCACAATACCACAGACTGTTTTTGTTTAGCCAGACAACCACTGCTGCCTTTCACTTGAGAGAAAGCAAACGCATTTATCTTAGCTCTTTCTCTTCTGCTCGGAGAGCCACACTGTCCATATTAAACTATATAAATGTCACAAGCAGTCAGATTCAGACTCTAGTGGAAAAAGTTACTGTGTACAGTCTAAGAATTATGCTGTCGGCTGTGGAAAGGGATTATAGAGTTACAGTTAAAATATTTAGGAGATTATTGCTTCCACTGGAGAGTTAAAATGGTTACACATGATATACTGGATCCTTCCTAAAACTACTGTTACATAACGTTTTCTCTCGGATCCAGAAAATAACATCTTTTAACACCAGCTCTATTGTATTTATTCCATTGCAATCCGGTTCCTTTTTCCACCAGTAGCAACAAACAAGCGCTTGATTCTGAGTGACTCACCTGCTATGTTTCCTCACCAGAGCTCCAAACATCTCTGAACAAGCACCTCATTCTTTTCAGGAACTGGAATTGAGTTGCAGGAATGTGAGCATGAGTAGCATGTCATAAGGAAAAGGAAATTTACTGTGAGCTAATCCCACCGTCACACAACACTCTGACACATTCGCTCTCTCTGTGCACTGAGTCATTCTTACAGAAGGCTGGGTAAACTTTCTCCTGCACAGATGCTGTTTATTTCATATGGAAGCCATAAGTGAAGCTGTGCTGTGAAATGAAGCACTGGCATTCTGGTGAATGGTTAAATCGCTTTGTTGGCACAGCAGAAGTATAGTTTATAGTATAGTTTGTTGCATAGACTGAAGCATAAAATCTCTAAACTAGTCATTGCATGTTGATACTTTATTGTCTTTACAAATGAATGTTCTCGTGTAAGAGCTCGGCTTAAACTCTGAGATTTGGCATTCAGAGCATGCACGTTTTTGCATTTGAGTGAAATATATTGGCCTCATTGTTTTCCTTTATCCTAATAAGCAGGCCTCATTTTTCCAGGCTGATTATTTGCTTAATGTTACTACAAGAGGCTTTGACATTCAAAGCAAGTGGAAGGTAAATGGAGGTGAAGAAAATGCGTTATATTAAATTTAGTTAGGATTAAACAAAACTATTGTTTTTATGACTGTCACTGATAATTAATTTTTGAGCTACAAAACAATAATGCACTGTGATGGCTTATGAAAAAGAGAAAGACAGTCCTTTCCTGCCACCTTGTGTTTAGAATTGCATGGCACAACTGCTGGAGGCCTTTAAATACATTCTTAAATGTCCTGAGAATAAATGAAGGTCAAAGCCAAAGCACAGAAACTAAAAGGGCTTTTAGGTAACATATTTGCAATGCTAAAATTAATATAACCTGAGTTTAATCAATTCTATGCAACTATTATTATTATTTTTAGTCATTGCATTGACCTTGTCAGAAAAAAACATAAAGGATTCCAACAAGGACATTTTAGAATTTCTATCATATTTTAAACCATTCCCATAAGATTCCTGTCTAAGACCTTTGTCAAAAGAATTCTAAAGGATTCCAATCCGAAAATTGTTCTAATTAGAATTTCTATGATAGCATATGAATTGAAACACGTACATGCATTTCTTACTATTTGTGTAAAAACCTGATGAACATGTTATGCAGCATGATTATGATTGATCTGGAAATCATATTGTGCTTCAGTGGAAACAAGAACATCTGTTTTGAATTTGCTTATTTAATTAGTAACTTAGATATATCTTACATATCTTAAATAGACAGTTTTTTTCATTCTGTCATAGACCGAGCTTAGCCTAGGCCAGGATAAGTTCAATTAGGACATTTAAGTAATTTTTATAAACATGACTTAGAATAAAGCATTACATAAGATGAAACAAAGGCACTGGCGTGCATGTTTGTTTCAGTTAAAACAGCTCAGATTTACATTTAGTCTAGGACTAGGCTTAAGCTTCGTCTGTGAAACTGGGGGTAAATCGCTTTTTTCACTTTTGGAAAGAGTTGAACTGAGATCTCTTTGCTTTTCTCCGCAGTCAGTTGCTGATTGGATTTGTGCGTGAGCATTTTTCAGGAACGGTTTTCAGCATTTGGCACATGTAATTTCCTTAAATGCTAACTGCTCTTATTTGTCAGTCATCCTTTATGATCAGATGAGAGGTTGTGTGGTTTTGAAGGTTATACAGCTCATTTTACACTTCTGGCTGAGAGAGAGAGAGTCCTGAATTAAATTACCCAGCACTCAGCTGTCTCTCAGTGAAATTCACATTTTCCTGTGCAGTGTTAGCACAATATGCTGAGGATGCTGATTACTGCCGGTGAGCACGCAGACACTGCTGCGACCGGGCAGCTTACATCTTCTCTTTTTTGCCAGCCTTTTAAAACCTGTAATTTCGAGGTAATCAATACACAGTCCCACCAGGCAGCCCGCAAATCACTCCCCCTCTATAGCAGAGCATGTGTGGCTGACAGGGGGTTTGACAGCCAACAGTAAACTATCAACCCCAGACCCACAGAAGAGAGCGCATAGTAAAAACCATTTTGTCATTTATATTGTATTGCAGCTAGAGATGCCTTTCTTCAGATGTGCTTGAATGAGTAACATTATGAAACCAACTTTTAAAAATTGTTTTACCACGTTTATTAAACCCAAAAATATAAAGCGGTATTTATTCATATTAACACTATTATTCAAATTAACATCAAATTGTTTAGATATATTCAGAGAAATTATATATTGTCTGAAAATATCTGAAATTAAAAAGTACAAAAACTTTATTTTTCTTGTTTTAAGCATAAACCTCACTAAATGTTAGATTTATGCTAAAAAAAATTAATTACATTGAAAGTTAAATAACGAAAGACATAACCTTACATAAGTTTGTTCAATTTTACATCTTGATTGTACATTTTTTGAGAATACATTTTGAACGATTTCTCTTTTTGCAAGCATAATCCTCATAAAATGTTGTTAGATTTATGTTTACAAACATTATTTTAATACATTAATAATGAAATGTAATCACCATCACAACTTTAAATGCTTAATTTAGTTTGCCTAATTTATAATAAAGGCAGATTTTTCTTGATAGCATGAATGAGTGTATTTGGAATAAAAAACTCTATATTTTTAGTTGTTTCTAAACCTAAAACACATGGAATTTTGGGGGATTTTAACAAAATGCTTAAGAATTAAATACAATTGTATTTAATTTAAATACCACCTTGCTCAATGAAATGCTTAATTTAATTGCAACCACATTTCAACTAAAAAGCTTTTTTGCTGTTTAAAGACCCATATCGTTCAGCAAGGACACAGTACTTGTGTAATATTAAGAGTCTGTGCTCAGTGCTGCATTGTAAAGGTAATTACTGGTGATGGAAGTGCTTGCCCAGAGCAGATACCTCAGCTTTAGACTAAAGCCACAACACCAGTACAGCATTGCAGCTGCGAGAGAGTGTGCATGCATAGGGCTGATGGTATGTTAGGTGTAAATCACAGCGGTGCCGGCTGCGTGCACGTGCGCTCTGGGATGTGTGCTGCAGTAGAGGCATCCCCCTCAAGCTCAGATTGTAGCTCATTTGTCAAATTGCCTGCAGGACTTGAATGCTGCATTGCTGCTGGGAGAGGCAATCAGCTTTTCTCCATGGTTGGGGGTGGAGGAGCACAGGAAGGCCCAGGGCAGCATGCTTTGAGCAGTCTCCTTGCTTCAAAATGTGCAGTGGACACAGAATTGGTGGCAATTGTGTGAAGGTCACTGCCGAGTACAAAACGCTTTGATGCAGTTGCATCAGTTCTTACCATGCATTATTCGCAGATTTGCTTCTCTTACATGTGCTCTTGCATCTCTTGTTATTTCCTTTCTTTTCTTACTTATTTTTTGCTTGCTTGCTTTTCTTGTTTGTTTCTTTCTTTCATCCTCATTTCTTGTTTTCATGCTATTTTCATCTTTCTTGTGATAAAGAAATGTGTTCATTTCCTATGCCTAAATTCTTGTTTCTTTTTATCTCTTATCCTCATATCAGCAGATAGAAGGCTGATTTTAAGGATGTCTTTAATGCAGCTGCCAGTAAGGATTAGTTTAAGAGCAGCTCTATGGATACAGTCCCAGGTGCAAGTGTGCTGATCAATTCAGCTTTGGTGTTTTCTCTCAACAGCAGCTGGAGCAGGTGCCAACTGTGCGGTACATACACAGTCCTACATCTCTGCATTGTATGATGATGAACAACGAACAGGCTTTCACCCTCTGTTTAAATCTAAAAATAGCAATATTTTAATCTTCATAAGATGTGTTGGGGGAAATGGGCTTTATTAGGTATTTGCAATTCAAAAGCATTTTTGTTGTTCCCTAAAGGCATGAAACGGTTACTAAATTTTTTAAAATGCATATTCATAACACATATCTATGACCTTCGCTGTTAAAATTATTCTACTGGTAAAAATTACCTCATAAAAGTTCAAATAGTGCACAATTAAATGGACTATGAATCATAATTTTGACCACAGCATGAGTAGTAAAGTAAATTTTTGCATTTTCAGATTAAAAACTAAATAGGTTGATTGTGGCGCACAGTTTCACACATAAAAATACTTTGAATGTTTCTGGAATTTCATGCACTGGAAACACAAAAGACTTCTTGAATATAGAATATAGTCTTTTTATTTTAAGGGAATTCAATGAATAAAGAAAAATACATTTTAGGTCTATTTTTTTATTTAAATTAAACTGTTTGCAAATACTATTTAATTTAAAATCAATTTAGTTGGGGTTACTTACTATGGAATATATGGATATTCTATTCTGTCTTTCTTTGGAGTGTGTTGCAACCAAAATAAAACTGTTTATATATACAGAATATAATATAAAAACCAGTCAGTGTAACGAGAATGAACAAATCATAGAGTTGATTTTATTGCATTTTACAAAAAAGTATTTTCCAGAAAAGGGGTTAACATATATAATACCGTATTTTCAATTCAAAACAGTGAAATTTTAGTTTGCGTCTCTGGATTCTACTGTCAGGCCTTTAACATTTCTATTGTAAAACCTTTTGTCATTCTTATAACCAGCATTCTTCTAACAAGAGTGCTGAGTAATGTATGCAGCATAGAGAAATAAGAAATATCAAATATTAGAGGGTCAATTTGGCCATTTTATAGAACCTTTAGGGGGTGTTCTTCATCTATGGCCTGGATGCTTAATGCAGTAATGCCTCTAGTGCAATATCCAAACATAAAAGCTGTGAATATAGAATAATAATCAAAGCAAAGTTAAAAGGTGCTCATTGTTCATAGTGATATGAAACATGAATCATATTTATAATACATAAATTGACATTAGCAGCTCCCTGTACTCCTTTAATGAGCTAACTGACTGTGCTCAGGATAATCACTGTATCAGTTCGCCATTACTGCATTAAACTGCCTTTTGTTACATTCTCAGCCAATGAACTGAGCAATATAAAGCCATAGTTTTAACACTGGTACTTTATATTTACCGTATGTATGTACAGTTTCAATAAACACTCATTATATATGGCTGGTGTTGCATAAAGATTAGATTATTAATAGAATTCCTTATGTTTATTCAAACTCATGTTTTCTTTTGATGTGATGTGAAAAAACAGCCCTAACATGATAATTACTATGTTAAAAAAAGAGAGAATCATAAGACAAAAAGAAAATGTAGAATTAATTAAAAAGCTTACGTATGTATGTGTGTAAATATATATACACTGTATTTGTTTTTAAAGTAAAAAGTAAGATTTTAAATAAATGTGTTTTCATCTAAATGAATGTTAACTCGGTACAAGAATACTTTGAGAAATACTAAAAAGGCCCCTTGGAAATATGACTAGCACATTTATTTTAGAAATTCAAATGTAGCCTACTTACTGTGGCACATTTATGCAAATACATTCTCTGCAGGTCATTTCGGGCAATACCGTACTGTCCCTTTAAGCATTGTACTGCAAAATGTTCTCCCTTGATATGTTCCGCAAAGCAGCAGAACTGTCCTGTGCTTCCTTGCTGGGGAAAAACAGATTTTCTAAAGGAGCGATTCTTTGCTGCGTGCCCTTGAAATCTTTTGAGTCTCTCGTTTTATGAACATATATATTGTTCATGACATAACAGCCTTTACTGTGGATTACACATTATTATAATAGCATTATGTTTGAATATGACCTGCTCTGGGATCGTGACAAGGTTCATCTGTGCAAAGCTGCATCAGCTCAGACCCCTGGAGCACCGGCCCCTATAATAGAGGTCGAAAGGGCCCCTCCAAATGCTCTTACCATCTCACGCAGCTCTTGAAGATTAATGATGCCAATCACTCATGATGATTTTTTAACTTGCACAGAAAGAATGTGACTTGTGAGATGATTTTTCTCTCCTATGTTGGTGAATGCAAATTTATACTAACTGTGAAAGACTTTTAGTATGCACATACATTAATATAAGTACAGAAAATGTATATTCCCATGACAAAGAAAAAAGAAAGAAACAGAGAGGGAGGATTTTTTCATTTTTAAGTCTAATTTTACAAAATGTTTACATTTTATTTTAAAAACAAAAACAATTTGCCAGTATAATTTCACATAAATTAATGTTTATTTTTCTATATTAATTTATATTAATTTAAATGATTTTATATATACATATATATATATATAAAATTTAATTTTTATTTTCAAAATAAGTAATTAATTTTTTTATTTGGTAAATTTTTATGTAATTGTTTTTAGTCTAATTTCACAGGGGGGAAACTTTATTTTATTTTTATTCATATTTTTCATTTTTATTTTTTTGCTTTAGTCTACTTTCACTGTTTATTCATTCATTCTGTTTAATTTGACAATTTCCATAAATTGTACTCATCTCCAACAGCAGGTTGTGGTTCTTGTGGTTCATTTTCTGGTTGGCCGCTTGATGATCATCCTTGAACAATCTATGCCTATCGACTGTGTTTGAACCGCTACTCCACTGCAATCCTGTAGAGGGAGTGATAATGTTGTGTGACTCTTATCACACGAGTGCTTGCACAGTATGGTGTGTGATGCTGTTTTCCTTAGCTCAGCAAGTATGCAGTAATCACAGACATCCATGCATCTCATTGAATAACTGGCATACAAGCATATATATTGCATAAATGCATACATCAATAACCTGCATTGTAGACGTGTAACACTCCCTCCCCGTATATATGTACACTGTATCTATACAGAAAAGAAAGTGCTGAAATGCAATTAACAGAGAAAAGCTGCTGCTGAGGCTGAATTAGCTAATGACTCTCTGCAAGCAGTGACTCGGTGAAATACAGCGGTGAGTTTGTCTTCATTTAGCTCCCTTGTGTTTAATACAGCTCATGTGTCAGGCTAATTCGGGCATGTAATATCAACTTTAAAAATCAATGTACTGCCAGATATCATGAGAGGTTTTAAATGACCCATGACTGCTTTTATCATCGCGACCGTCCAAAAACACAAGAAACGAGCGGAATGCGGAACATTTTATATACCGTCAAAATTAAAAAACGCCCTCTTGACCCCGTACCTCGAAGGTTATTCACTCCAAACATTCCAAAAGCATGATTTGTTCAAATCAGGGATGCAAATGACCCAAGCCTTGACAGCTCATGGGGTCAAATGTAATTTTGTGGCATAAAGCAGCCGTATACTTAAGTTCAGCCAATGTGGGGGAGGCCGTTAATCAAATGTGCCGGAGACTGCAGGCAGCCATTCTTCACCGCACACATGACTCTGACACCACAACAATCCACTCCAGCCGTCCACCTCCTCAAATTAACATCCTGCCGCTATGTTTTCTCTAGGTTAGCATCTCTCTGGACTCAGAGATAGGACACGTGTTTCAGACATCTTTGTCGCAGACCCTGAGGCAATCACTGACTGGCATTAGAGTGCTTTATTGAGTTAATGAACATGGCCTTGACTACAGAAAGATACTTTATTGGCTTCCGGTTTCATGAAGAACATCCATAGACTGTTTTCATTGCAAAACAAACGGAAGAGAAATAGTTATTTTAAGATCTGCTCACTGAAATATTCTTTGGAGAACCAAAAATTGTTATTCTATGACATTGCTTCCATTTGGAACCTTTTTTGGGAGTTCACAAGATTATTAAATTCATTCCAATTTGCCACTATATTTCACAAATGTGTTTATGTAAGCTGTGTGAAGAAGGTGAGCGGTTAGCATGCTAGTTTTGCTGCAGTCGTATAGGCCTAGGGAGAGATCTGGCCTGCTTCAAAAAATGAGGTCAGCTGAGAGCTACGGGCTCGTTGAATTCCTTGCTGCTCTCTGTCAATTAGTTAATCCATTCAGCTGGTAGTGAGAGGTAGGGATGGGATGAATGAGAGAGGGAGAGGTGAAGGGGTGCTCTGATGGGGCTGCAGTTAAACTCTTCTGGAGGACAGCTGGCTCTGTCAGACCAGAGTGGGAACTGCAATTGTAGATGGATGGGTTTCGGTTAGGTTTAGAGCTTCTGGTCTGAGATCTGAAGATTAACCTCAGGGATCTGTTAGAGAATAGATGTGTTGTGTCTATTTATGTTTCTGTTAGTATTTCTGTAAGTTTTCCAAGGCACGTTTGCATTTATTTGTAGTAACAGTCACACGACTGCCAAGAACTCCAACACAAATTATATGTGTTTCTTCAAAAGTTGGCACTTTTGGCTCTATGCACAGTTAGCAAATTAAATAAAAAAATATCCCACTCTGACTAGTTTATGAAAATTGTCTACTAACAATATAAGCAACATTCTGAAATGGGACGGACTGTCGTGGAATAAACATTACTGACTCCTTTTTTTAATGATACGTTTATTTATTAATGGCTGTATTATGGATCAAATTATGACTTCTTAATTTAAAAATTATATTTCAAATAAATGCTGTACTATTGTACTTTAAAAATGATCATTTCCACAATAAATAAATATTAAGCAGATCTTTTCACTTCATCATTTAATAATTAGTGGCTGTTGAAAATACATACGTTTTGACGTCACAGTAATAAATTACATTTTAAAATATATTAAAAGTTTTTTCAATTATAATAATATTTCACAATATTACTGATTTTACAATATTTGTTTTTTATCAAATGTAGCCTTTGTGAGCATAAGAGATTTCTTTTAAAAAACATTAAATGTGATCAGTAGTAGTCTTTATGCTATAGCATATGCAGAACAGTTACTTTTTGTATTACTTGACAACATCCAAGCCTGATTGAAAATGAAAAAAAAATAAAATAAGTTTTTATCATTATATCTTTTTTTTTTTTACATATCACATCTTAAGCATACACTTATAGACGCTGTTGATTCATTGTGAAATGATGATTTGACAGCTGTAATTTTCACACAGATATACAGAGTCAAATATTAAAATGGTCAATGTTTATTCCACTCTTCGTTTAAATCATTCTGAAGTTTTAGTGCAGCAAGTGTACATGTGGCTGTGAATAGTTATCGCTGGCGGGTGATGAAGCTACTCCCGTGGGTATTCACAGCCAGCGTGCGGAGGCGGAAGGGGACACTCTGACAGCTGACTCAGAGCGTCAGGTGAGGCGAGGGGTAATGTGATCAGCCATGTAAAAGGGCCCTTCACTCATGTTTTATTTATCAATGGAGATGCCATTACCAAAATGCACTGCTCATGAAGGAGATGCTGCTGAAGGCGTTTCTATCTGTCTCAAAGTCAGCACAGGATGCTCAGCGGAGAGACGCAGAGCACCAGCAGGACTGAAATGCTGAGATGTGCATGTGTACAAATTAATTGTGGCCCAATATAATGGGTGATGTTGATAGCAGTGTGCAAGAACCTGGATATAATAGTAATGAATTAAACAAATGTAAAACAATTTTGGTGTTTTTTGTTTTTTTTTCATTTTTATAAAATATTGTCAAGTAATAAAATGTTTAAATGAAAAATTACTTGAATGACATATGAATTGCTATAATATATAAAAATAATGCATACCTGAGTTGGTGTTGCGGCCATAACTTGAAGCAGAGTGATATATTTCAAGGTATTTGTCCTGTTTTTGTAGTTAAAATGCTGTTGGTCTCAGGATTATTACTTCCACATCTCATCCAATGCCTCTTTTGTTGATTCCAAAGCATAATTTTAGACCTAATGAAGGTTTGAGCCATTGATAGCCGACTAATGCAGTTAATAACCAAGTTATGAGTGTGTGTGTGTGTGTGTGTGTTTGTGTGAGAGAGAGAGAGTTGGAGAGAGAGTCCGAATTTTAGAGTCCGAGTCTGTGCATCTCTCAAATGTGTTTTGCTAATAGTGAAACTTTAAGTTCATTAGCAGCACCGTTGTTACCTCACTTGTAAGAAGTCAAGTCGTTTTTAAGTTGATGTTACAGATAAAGTCATCAGAGAGTAGTGCTAGCAACATTACTGCGTATGTTAATGTGTGTGTGTCTCTGAGGGAGAGAGAGCGGGAGAGATAGAGTATGTTATCTTTTACACGTACATAATAAAATGTCATTTGTGGCCAAACATAGAAATGAGCTGTTGTTCTTTTATCATATTGATTACTATATTTATCTGTTTGGCCAGTGTTATTGTGGGTTTTAGCTATTTTGCTGTTGTTAGCATATATATATATGTGGTTGTAAGACCTTTGAAATAATAGAAACCATTTGGCATAGTGTTGCGGTCAAAGAGCCGCCTGTGACTACATTTGCCGTGCAGTTCCTTGAAAATAATTGCACACCTTAGAACCTTTGTCACCCAAACATTCAAGCATTCATCGGCTCCATAGTATAAAAAAATAATTGCTAAAGTAAAATGAGGAGATATAGTTTACATATTATTTTTCTATAGTACTACATTTAACATAAAAATATTAAAGTTATTAACATGCCATTCTTTTATAATTTAAACACTTATTTTACACAATATCAATTTTCTTTATAAATAAATAAAATAGAAATCTCAAAATCACCAAAAATAAGCTTAAATTAAATTATTACATTAATTTTCGATTTTAAATCATTTTATTTAATAGTTTAACTATTTCTCACTTGCATTGCTTTTCTAGTCCATACCTCTCTAAACAATCATAAAACTGCATTGCAGCACTTATGTTACCCTCTATAGAATGAACTGCTGATGTTTTCTGCAAATGCTTATAGATATGTAAATATAAAATATTGTCCCACTTTATATTACTAACTAACACTGCTATAAATTAATCATTTTAAACTTTAAATTAATCATTTGGTACAATGCACTTATTGTGTACTTACATGTTTTACATTGTTTCTTATATTTTTTGTAAGTACCCATATGTAGTTACATCTGTAATTAATTTCTATAATTACATTTATAATTACACTGTTGATCCATCCCTTACACCTTAACCCACCCTTAAACCTACCCATACCCAAAACCTGTCCCTAATTATACCAATATCCCACCTCAATAGCAGCAAACGTGTTTTTTAATACAATATAAGTACAATAAGTACTTATTTTTTGATGTAAGTACATAGTATTAAAAGCCACCTAATATAAAGTGTGGCCTAAAATATGAAAGTATCAGTGAATCAGTATGTGACTTGTCGACAAAAGCATCAGGAGGTGTAATCACCCAGGTTTTGTGTCCATGATGAGCATCTTTATTTCATGTCAAAGATGAGGCAGAGGAAAATAAACACCATAAATCATTCGAACGCCTCAGTGAGGATGTGAAAGTTTTAGGATGTTTCACTTTCCCCAGAAATTTAGAAATTTTAGGGTCTAAACGATTTGGAGAGCAAACTGGAAAGTGCGCTCACAGCCATGCAGATGTGCGAGATCAGCACACAGTTTGTGCTCGATCGCTTTCTGTTCCACTGGGCAAACTCGCAGGTCACCAATCAATACAGTTATGATGACATCTGCCATTTCTACAAAGCCCCCTCACCGGCTCCCAGTATGCTGCAGCCATTTATATGTTATCTAGAGGTCATGGTCTTGTGAACTCAGCCCTTACCAGCGCACTCAGGATCAGGTATTTCCCGTATTTCAGTAAATGTAACTGCTCAGTGGGCTTTCTGCAGTGGTGCTTGTAGTAAAAGCTTTTGGACTCAAAGTCATGCTTTACAAAAGGAGAACGGGGAAAAAAAATCCACTGCAGGGTTGCAGCTCCAGCTTTGCTGATGCAAAGAGTTGCGATTGATTTACTGTACATGGCGTAGGCCAACCCTCTCGAAACCCCCTCTGTTAGAAGTTACCGTGATGTCAGATTTCTCGACGTGTAAGTCAGGATTTAGAACGTATGGCGAATGGAACATGAAGCCTCAATCATCCTGATTGTCAAAATGCTTCGTGGTCTGTCCAATATAATGTTGCACACCGCTGGTAATGTATCTCTCTAACTCCCAGACAGTTGACCTCCTGGTTGCAATGGAAGCAACGATACACCTCAAACACCCCCTGATCTGGTTTCTCAAGATCCTGGTTTTGTATTTCAGTTTTTTTTTTCGTCACCATCAGTACAAACATTTTCTTTCATTCAACATCCATTGTTTTCGAACTCACCTAACGAAATCACCCACACGGCCTCATTAACCGGATTTGGGCCACTGTCAGTTGCCAAGATGGATGGTGTCCGCACTACAAGCATAGCACACTGTAGTTTCAAAAAGGGTCACCCGTTTAATCCAAAGGAATTGAGGTAGATTCAAGCCTCCTCCACCCCCCCAACTGCTACATAACCCCCCAACCCCCCCCCACCCCCTCTTTTTTTTTAAGGAATGTCTTGAACAGCTGCTGTGAGGTAAAGATGGTGGGGGGGTAGTCATAGTGGGAGTAGGGGGGTGGTGATGAGGCGCACACTGACCCTGGAGGTTGCGTTCCCCTTTAAAAGTCACGGCACACTCGGATACGCAAGGCTCATGCAGGAGCTGCTGCGGCAGTGGGAGAACACTGCTGAGCTGTGCAGTTTGTACTGCCAGTGAGCGCGCAGAGAGGAGGAGGGGGAGCAAGAGATAGAAAAAGAGAGAGACAGAGAATGAGGCAGGGAGAGAGAGCGAGCAATGTCATTTCATTCAGCAGGCAATGCTGCAGTCAACTTTACACCACCGGAGAAGAAGACACGGCCGCTTGTGCATCATCCCTGCAAGACCCGGAGAGGAGCGGAGGCTGAGTGAGTATGTGGAAGTTTGTCTTTCTCTACAGGGATAGAGGACGCATGTTGAACTTTTCACCCATACACGGGGGGTTCAGCTTTGTGGGATGTTTCTGTCCGATTGCAGAATTATCCACTCACCTGCTTTGAGGTCTTAAAGGACCCTTTTGCATTGACCTACATGATGAGTGATCTTCTGCATTCAGGCTACTGGTACTTTGGTTGTCATTTCCCTAACCAGTTCCCGGCCGGTTTTACTTATCAACTTAAGTACACTCAGGTGCATGCAGGATACCAGCCAGCAAGAGCACTTATCAAAGGAAGAATAGATGCACTAGCTTGAATTAGGATTAGTACCAGTACAGATGCCTGCAGACATAAATAAAAGATGTAGGCCAGACCTATTCAGCATCAGGGTGCTTTACTTTTTGCTGTGTTGTCTAGCTTGAAGTCCTGAAGCTGCAGTTTGTCTTGCATCCAGAATGCCAGGAAGGGAAAGAGTTAAAGAGCTTGCAGCAGATGGGAAAGTGGAAGTAACGTTTTAGGATGGCCTGGGGAGGATGGAGTGTGTGCCAGCTAGCAACTGTCACCGCCATTGACTCCTAAGAGCGCACGGACAGAAGCTTTTGACAGGACGGTTTAGCCAGGTGCATAAGGGTCTCAGCTTGAAGTGTTTATGAACGTGTGTGTTTCACACTCTCCGTTGGACGTTGCAGCACTCTTGCTAACCGTCCCATCCGAGAACTAGAGAGAGTGACTGAAATAAAGCGGTGGGGGGACTCATAACTCTTTCACTGCAGGTCTTTTTCTGCTTCAGCTCGCTTTCTGCTCAACTATAGATACTACTTTCGTACTTAAACATGCGCCATATCTTTGAGAATTGGTTCCAGTTTGACTACCTACATACATGAGCATCTAAAGTGAATGGGTACTGGAGGGTAACGTTCATGTTGAAGTGCTAGTGCTTTGAAATGTAATATAGCTATGTCATGACACTTTAGCGATTTGTGTAGGTTGAAAGTTGAATGAAGCGCTCATTACCGGCACACAAACCCAGCGATGATGAGTTCAACTGAGGTTACGTGCATTGC
The DNA here is from genome assembly GCA_032361065.1 of Enteromius trimaculatus. Taxonomy (NCBI): domain Eukaryota; kingdom Metazoa; phylum Chordata; class Actinopteri; order Cypriniformes; family Cyprinidae; genus Enteromius; species Enteromius trimaculatus. The sequence goes on from JAUMHP010000080.1 coordinate 8,752,272, forward strand.
CCATCCATCCCCACTGAACGTTGAAGAACAGCCGCGGTTCTGTATATTGCAAGCTATAAGGCAGGATTAGATCTGTATACAGCAGGAATGCAAGGAGTGATATATCACTGTCAGATTCGCTGCCTGACATCATTAGCAGAAACTGCAGTTTCTCTTGGCGCTCACCAAAGGTAAGGGGGGTGGGTGGGGGGGTGGGGGGGGGGGGTTGGTTCGATGCTGCTCAGCCAAAAAGCGTATTGCCGCACTCACCTGATGTTCTTAACACCCATCCTCCCATCTCCTCTTGCTCTTCCTCCCCCATTCTCTCCAGAGATCAGCTTCGAGGTACAGAACGACGTGAACCTTACCGTTTTCCCCCGGTCCAAAACGGCTACCTTTTCTTCATCACTGTCACCTCGTAAAAAGTTACAGATTGACCGAGAGGGAGAGCGGATACCCTGCAGTGTCCTGCAGCACAGTTCCTGCAGTACTGCCAAGACGTGGCAGCAGCTGCAGCAGCAGCAAGAAAGACAGGCAGCTACATGGTCACGTGAATGATGTGAGAAAAAAACAGAGAAAAGAAAGTTAACGGAGGGATGTCTAGTGCTCTTGTCTAGAGTTTGGCAGCACGGAGTGTGGATATGCCCTCCTGAAAGGATGAGAGAGAAAAGACAGAACAGCTAGATTAGCCTGCTTACTCCACCACCTCCCCCCACCGGACCTAAACCCCCACCCCAACCCAGTGGTGCATTGTCCCGTACTAGTGCTCTAGTTCCGATGATGTAATCAATGCAGCAAGCTTTGATCTTGCTTGAGTAAGGATTCCATGCTTGCCCTCCAACCTTTCGTAGTGTTGCAAGCATATTTGCACATGATGTTTAGGGATTTCCTTAATTTCAGTGGTATCCGCCAAGCTGCTAATCTGCCAACCAATTAGAGAAGCGTAGTAGAATGTTTTCAGGTTCATGATAGGATTTTTCTGATGACTCAAATGAAACAAGGCTCCAATGCAGCAGAGAGTAGGCCAATGAGCGCCCTCTTAACCGTTACTGCAGCATCTGGGTCTAATAGGCATCAGTCAGCTCTGACACACTAAACCAATAGGTACTGTACATGTCAAGGATGGAAAGAACAAAGTGAGGCGAAACAATCAGAAGAAGGGTAAATGAGAAGGATGAAGGTGAGCCACAGGACGGCGTGTGCTGATGGAAATGGAAACGCTGGCATTTGTTCTTTTTATTGGTAAGGTCATCAGTCTTAGACTGCTGCAATCCAGTGAAGTGCAGTCTTAGTACTGTAACATACAGTGGACCAGACTGCAAAGAGAGAGAGAGAGAGAGAGAGAGAGAGAGGGAGAGAGAGGCCACAGTGTTACACTTACTGTGGTGCTGAGCTGTGCTGCTGCACTGCAACTCTGCCTGGTGATGAAGTTTCTCTAGAGCGCTGTGCTCTCTGCATTGCTGCTCTGGTGCCTCACTTTAATTAAGGGTTTCTGTTTAACTGCTACATTTATCAGTGCTGGCTAATATCTGAGAAATCATTTGTGTTGATGTGTATTCCACTAAGGATTCGGGTAAGTGTAAATATTTGTTGTATATAAAGGTTTCTCTGAAAATTTTGATTTGATAATTCGATGAAGCGAAGCGTAAGGTTAGTTTTATTAGACAAAAATATTTAAAATAAGCTGTCTTTTTAAATAACTTGAATTTTTTATAAAAAGTGCTTTATTTATTGAAACAATTATTATCATTATTGTTATTTTTATTATTATATATACAAATTAAATACTTATATTATTGTATATTTATATTATTTAGAATTGTAAAATGTTTAATTTTATGTTTTACTGTTTATATTTTAATTCTTTATTTTTTATTATTTGCTTATTTGCTTATATTTTATAAGTAGAAAAGTGCAGGCATTCAATTTTAACTTTGGTGCAGTAAGAATTTGCCACCAGGGGGAGCAGTGCAGGGTCCCTTCAATTTTCCTCAGGGACTAAACTGGGCTTGCTGCCTGTCATTGACAAAAACAGATCCCCTCTGCTGTATATGATTATATGTTACTGTATTAAGTGTAAGACATTCACTGCTGAAGTTTTAATAGATTTATTAATTCTATTACAATTACCCTTATCTTTTGAACTAGTTCCAACTGAAATACTAACAATACTTTGAAAATATTACCATTCAAATTTTAATGTGGCAAAAATTCTTGTGTACGCTTATGCTATACTTAGAGCTTTAATCCCACTTATGTGAATGGACTAAAATGCTTGTGCACACAAATAATTGTACATGTGAATGAAATATAGTAGTAACACTGTAAATGATACCCTTCATGTTACTAAATATTCTTGACGAGCATAATTGTTTTCTTTCATCGTGTCTGCACATAACACATCCTGTCTGAGTCACTTCTTCATGCATTGTTCTACTGCACAGTGACTGTCTGAACATGCTCCTGCCTGTAAAGACAGTACAGTGACCTCTGAGAGAGAGGTATCTCTGATTTGTCCTGTCACTTCTGATGCTAAGTCTTCTCTCTTTGCTCCTCCTCCAGTTTTTGCTGCTGAAGCCCCAGAGCAGAGGGCGCTGTGTAGAGCAACAAGAACATGCCTTGACTTGTACCGGCTTGTAAAGAGGGAGCTGAGGCTTGCGGTCAGCACCAGTAACTGTATTTGCATTCTCATCCAAATGACCAGTGAAAGACGACAACTGCATACTATCGACTGGAGAATATATGGATATTGGGACAGACTGAGCTGAGAAGTAAGTGTGTCACTCCTCAGGTGTAGCTGGTGTAAGAATAGAAGCGCTTTTAGTCAAAACGCCTTTTTGCTATTCTGCTTTTACAATGCGCTTAAAAGTACACTGCATTAACTTATTTTCTTAATCTGTATTTTTATAAACACTTCAAATCTAAAACAGGAGAAACTGCATGAGATGACAAGACCTGTTTTTATACAATATATCTTGAAATATATCTTGAATGCCATTGGCAATTTCTTTCATGTTTTAGCATAAATATAACAAAATGTTTACGTATAAAGTCAGAAATAAGTACCTGCCAGTGGGGTCAACGACATGTAAGTTTTTTGAGTATGTTTAGATATTTTTACTGGAAAATGAGACAAACTTTTATATAAAAATATTTATATAAAATATATAACAGTCAATGTCAAAACAGTAATATACTGTCGAAATATTTTGTAAAATATTTAAAATAAAAATGTAAAGATTAAAAAAAGAATATTCTCATGTCTAACACAAAATTGATTTATTTTAATTTATTTAAACTGCTATAAAAAAATCCCTGCACTGTCAGACTTTGTCATCGTCAAAAGCCAAACTTTCCTAATTATTTACATCTTTAAGAATCATGTTCTCTCCGCCTCGGTGTCTAAATGTAAGCTGATTTTTAGAGACATTATTGATAGATTGTTCAATGACCCTGCACTCTGGTGCTCCAGCCTCCATCTGAGAACAAATACTGCTGACCTTAAAAATAGAGAAGATCGATCTATAGCAATGGAAAAATCACAGATCCCTTTGTGAATTGTCCAAACACATATATGAACTGATTGTACGGCAGACTGTATAAAAGGATGTGTTTTTGTCTTTGACTAAACAGTCTCGGCAGGGATATCCCCTCTCTGGAAGGTCCCTGACTTCACCTAAGCTAATCGGCCCTGTGATGACATGACCCCTGAGACAAAAGGTGAGAGGGTTTTGCCAGTCTTGTTTTACGGACTGTCTGACGTCTGTACATTTATTCGGTGGTTACTTCCATAAACCAGTGGTTTACTCTCAAGCACCTCTGCTGTTGCCAGAAGCATCAGTGTGCTGATAGTAATGTATTTCACTGGCTGAAAGGTGGGCTGTGTGAATTATTAATGCTTTCTAGCTCTACAAATAGAGCTTGCATTGATCAACAGTCTCTTGGGTAAAGTGATATTGTTTAGGAATGCAATGTTTGCACTTTGTCTCCCCATATAGCCTTGCAAAGACTTGAGGTTCTAGCTTATTTTGGTAAACAAACAGTTTTTTACCTGTCAGTCCCCTACGACTTTTTCCAGTTTTCCCGGTCTCTTCTATTATTTAAGGATTTTTATTTTCAGTAATGTTTGGATAGCGAATGGTTCTCATCATGTCCATGAAAAGTGTTTGTCTATTTTTAGTCTCTCTTCTTCAGAAATAATAGCTACGGGTGTCAGAACTTAACAAGGCTCAGGGCAAAAATGCAACTGAATGTGACAAAAATCATGAAAAATGGCTCATAAAATGAAAAAAAACAAATGTTATGAAAGTATATTTTGCATGTCTAGTACATTTTTAATATTCTGCTTTAGTCCTGGTTATATCATTGTTCAGAAGGTACACATTTGTACCTAAAAAGTTAATACTGGTACCTTAAATTTACATATTATTACCTACAAATTAGTATCTTAAAGTTAGAAAAGTGCAGCTTTTGAAAGGTAGCGCCACAGTGACAGCTTTTGTACCTTGAGGGTGTATCATATGTAAGTTTATAGCTAGTAGATTAATAAATGTGCATTGCAAATTTATTTAAATAATAAATTTAATTTCAGTATTTGACTTGAAAGAGTGTATTTCATATAGTTTAAATAGAGTAGAGAATATTTCCTCTAAAAGGTGAAAAACATTGCCCTTTTATTTATTTAACTCTGTTTATTAATTGTGGTTTCTTGTGAATTACTCGGCTTAATGTTCAAATATTCTATTTTTTATCATATTTCTTCTAACAATAAAGTGCCAGCTACTACTAGAATCAAAGAGGGGAATCAACTTACTAACACAGTAATCATCGAATTAGCCGAATAAAGGAATAAACTTGAGAAGGTTTCCTCAGTGACATTTAGCAGTACTTTCCCTTTAAGATGATTAAGTCAGAGGAATGAAATGACTGCTGTTCTATAGACAGAGTGACACAACAGTGGGAGAAAGAGGGCGAGAAAACAACTGGGCAGACTGTGGTCAAAACAAAGTGCTTCTTTTACAGAAACGTATCCAGATGTCCTGGAGAAGATGAGAGACCCTGTGTCAGCAGTAAGGTGAGTGTTTGGTCCTAGTTATTTAATTCGTCTTACTGTCCTTGTTGATATACATCCATCTCTCAGATGTTAGTTCATTCCTAACTTTAGCTGCATTGTGATTGCTGAGATTTATCTATTAAATATGTTGCCAAAAATATAGAAAAGAGAGGTTTTAGAGGGGAACGCACATTTAAAGGGACAGTCCACTCAAACTCAAAAAAGCGTGGACACAACAGAAGATATTTTGAGAAATGTCTATACAGAGGCTGCCACCATACTTTGAAATGCGTTTTTTGTAAATGCTTTAAATTAAAATAATAAATGATGACATAAATGTAATTTTTGGGTGAACTATCCCTTTAAGAGATGCTATATACATTATATGGCTACATATCTACTAGTTTTACTCCATTTAATTTAAAGCAATTGAATTTATTAGACAGTCAGATTTTTCCGGTTCACTTAAACAGGTTAACTGGCAAACTTTGTGACCCATAAACGCGTGAATGTGGTCTGTCGGTTAATGCAGCACCTGTGTATCGCGATTCTGAAGCGTGTCAGAAGCATACAGGCACACGCCACTGCCAGCTGGCAGGTGTGTGTGTGTGTGTATGCGTGTGTGTTTTTCCCCTGCTTCCTGAAAGCCTGTATTAGCGATTACATCAGGCCCAAAGCAGCCAGGAATTCCTGCCATCATGTGGCCTCAGCAAGCCGTCGGCCTCACGAGACAGACACAGGGACACAACACTGCAATTTAGCAACTGCAGCAGAAACCAGATCACGAGGCGTGTGTTTGTGTATGAGTGTGTGGGCATGTGGGGATCTGAATGCTTTTACAAGGCACTGCATGGGATATAATGATTTTCTACATCTGTGCTGATTTGGGTGGCACACATGTGGCGTTCTTCTGTTTCTAAAGACCAGAAGACAGCTGTGTGCTCATCCATGGGTGTGTGTGTTTGTGTTTGACTGTCCAAAGAGCCGATCAGATTTCCTCAAAGCAGCCTTCAGATGTGTCTAATGATACTTTTGGCTGACAGAATTCAAAGCCTTTAATCTGATAATACTGTATGCACTAGTGTTGGAGATGTCATTTAGCGTGCATCCCGTCATGTTATATCATACAAAATACCAACACTCTGACGTGACATACATGTCCAAAAAGCCAGGCAAGCAGGACTGACAGGTTGTCAAGTCTCAGACAAAAAGACATTCTGATGTACAGTCTGATGGGTTAATCAGTATTTCTGTTTTATGCTTAAGTATAATTATTTGATATATCATTTTAAAATGACAGTTGCTTAAGAAACAAACCTGAAAGCCTGTTACATATTGCATTATGTATTTTGTGCTTTGTTTTAGTAGTTCCAAAATCTTAATGCTTGTTACGGTTAAGTTTTTTTGTTGTTGTTGTTGTTAATTAACAAAATGTAATTCTTAAAACAATTTGTGGAGAACAAGACAAACTTTAACATAGTATTTTTATTTTAAATATTAACGTATATTTTTAGAATTTTATCTATTTTTTAGATTTTTTTATCTTAATATTTAAAAATTCTAAAAATGTACATTAATATTTAAAATAAAAATACTATGATTAAAAAACACACAGACATAAGGAGTGATTAAACACATTTTTGTGTGTGTGTATTATATGATTGAAATTTTATAATTAATATTTAATTGTAATATTTACTAAAGATAATAATATAAACTTTGTAATATAAACTTTCCACACGCTGTTTGTTCCCCCACCCCCCATATTGCTATTCAGTCATGGTTTGTTAGCAAATTGGGTGAAATGTAAAAGCTAAGGAAGCTGCTTAAAGTTTTTTCTAGGAAAGCCTCACCCAGTTTCTGCCCCTCTCCCTCTTTCCACAGTGATGTCAGCATTCATGTGAGGTACTGTAGCAGTCAGCGCAGGCTAAAACAGTCCCATAATTACAGGTGTGTTTGCTAAGACTCAGATAACGCAGAGGACGCAACGGAATATTATATCAGCAGCTGTTGTAAAAAGGCTTCACTGGTGCCTCTCGCTCAGACCGAAGAGCAAGGAATGAAGATAACATCACATGCACTACTCAGCCCTCTCTTGACCTGAAACTGTTTTCATAAGCAAATGCTCATGCTTTTATTACGTGCCATAACTCGTCACTGAACTGCACTGCAGGAAAAAAAAAAAACAGCCGGGTCACAGTGCCCTTTATTGCTTCAGTATGGGATTTCAAGCGTCTGATGACAGTGACTAAGCCTGGTGTGACGCTCTGCTAATGCTGCAAGCGCTTCTACTGCATTTCAAGACCCTGATCTGATTTTACTGTCACCGGCAGCCATTTTTTCAGCACTTTCTATCTCTCTTTCACTTTTTATTTCTCTTTAATTGTGCCTCCACTTTCTCTTCCTCACTCTTCCGCTCACCCACGCACACGCTAACTCTCTCCCACTCTCTTCTAAGCCTTCTTGCTAAGTGTGCAGAGGCCCTTCTTCTCTGGCAGAGCCCTTAGGAGAGAGGCTGTCTGCCCAAAATAGCTGCACTGTGGGGAATACCAACAGATAGGGCCTTCACACTGCTTGTGTAGGTGAACAACAAATCACGGACCGGACCAAATAACCCCCCCCACCCACCCACCGTGATCTCACTCAAAAACATATGACACACTCGTGCAAACGCTTGTGCTCTTTCACACACACACATCTGTTAACACTGTTTCTTACAGGCAAATATAGGCTGAACGCTTTGAACCTAGATTCAACGTTTATTTGGGAATAAGTGAGTCACAGCTCTATTTGCGGTGCACAGGGTGAGCATAGTTCATATAAGTAATAAAGGAAGGTGTGCTCTCCCCTCCTCGAGGTGTGGCGGCCTCTCAAACTCTCTTTTTTCGTACGAGTTCGGTCTTTCTCTTTCAGATGTAAGCTTTGAAGGCTTGTTTACATTAGCATGCTAGTGCTAGTCGTAAAGTGTAGAGAAAAAGCGCTACGTCAGTGTATCCTCAGGGTTTATTTTCAACTATCTTGTGATTATTAAAGGTAAGTGCTGTGGGTTCTGGCAAAGGTTCTTGTTAAATGTTAACCTGGAAGTTAATGCCTTTATGTGTCATGCAGTTACAATGAAATTACGTCATATGGGAACTCTGGTACTTTTACCTTCATTTATACATTCGTCATCACTGTTCCTTTGTATTTCGATTTTATTTGTTGGTTGCACTGCAAAAAAAAAAAAAGTTTTTGAATTTATTTCCAAGCAAACATCTTATAGTAAAATAAATATTAAATATACATTTTTTGAGCTTTGTGATTAGCTTGACATTATATTAAGGCAAACAAAATCCTATAAATATATCAGAATATTCCTGTTGTTTTTACTGTATTTTGTGACATTTTACTGTAATATTTTTATATATAATATATATATATATATATAATAGATTTGTAATTCATTATAGAATTATAATACATCATAAAATATTATAAAATATATAAGTAGGTATTTTCTAATTTATACAACTAAATCCTTTATATATTGTAAATTATTACATTTTTATCTAAAAGCAGTACTGATTGTTTTTTGCTGTGGTGAGGTTTAATGAACTGGAAATGTTGGATGTTTTCTATGTTTTCAGGGAACCTCTCACCTACCGTCATCTCTTGGAAAGCGAAAGCAGAACAAAGGCTTTTTCTTTAAGGGGAAATCTACCTCTGTCCCTGGCTGTCATACAAGTACTGTGGACATTCCATGAGCAGAGTATTAAAGTGTCCAGATCTCACCTGCAGGAGACGACAGAGTCATATACTGGAAGCCTTTACAGTCACCGACAGCTGATGGGGATGGAAGGGAAGAGAGCGAGTGAGGAATGAGGGCCGCTGCTGTGAGTGGTTCTTTGGCAGTGTCTTAGCTGGTTGTTGTGTGGAGTGAGAACGAAGCAATCAGCAAGTATACTGCCGCAGAAACTCATCACCTTGGGAGGCCCATCCATCCAACACAAAGCTCAGTCTGTGCTTATTATCAAGCTTCTCTACCCATGCATTCTTCTACTAATTGTGAGTGTCTGCTTTTGTTTATTGGCACCGCTTCTTGAACACTTACAGTTTTTCAAGTGAAAGATTGGTTCATGATTACAATATGTTTGCTCTTTTTCTTTTCATTACATTACTGGCATAGTTTAGATCAGTCTGTTCCCTTATTTTCTTCTTCCATGATATCAGGAGTGAATCATTCAAGTGTTACTGAGAATATCAGCTGACTAGATTTCACAGTTTCAGTACTGCTATGACACGGCGTGGCCTGTTTATACTTAGCTTTAAGTCTGATGACATATTCATATTGCATTGTGATGTGTTTATGTAGGAGTTTGATAGTTGACCAAAACATGAATCATATGATAAACCAAAAATACCATTCATTTTCTTTTCACTAGTGTACGAAAAAGAGAATATATATGTGAAAGTAAAAATAAATATTTAAAATTCACTTCATTCAAAAGTATTTTTTTAATTGTTTCAATATTTTTGTTTCAATGCATACTTTTCTTTTTTAAACTGTAACAAAATATATAATAATTCTATATAAATGATTTTTTTTTTCATCCAAACAACAATAAAAATGAACAAAAAATGTTTTTAATTGTCATTATTGTTATGTTGTGTTGTTTCTCTGTTTCTGGTGTATGTTTAGTCTTTAAAGCGGTTTCATTTTCAGGGAATTTCATTAGCATTTGGGTTTCAGTTGTTGATCTTCAAAGGGCAGTTTGTTCAGGTGGAGGAAATGCCTGTAACTCACTTGAGGTTTTGATGTAATCACATCAGTGTGGCAATAAGTTTGAACTCGTCCGGAAAGCTGGAAATCAATTTAGTAAGGTCTTTCACAGTGTAATAATGCAATATTTTTAATGATAACCTAAAAGTGTGATTATAATACTGTGACATGGAGTGTAACTTAATATCATAACATGTTAATGTTATTCCAAAAGATATATTAAATACTATAATATATATATATATGTGTGTGTGTGTGTGTGTCTATAAAAGAGCATCTATAGCAGATGAATCCCAATGAACTGTTTAAATAACCTAAGATATTTAAACTATATAGACCACTTACTAGATTGGATCTTAATATAAAATGTCAATTTAACAAATGTGCATAAAATAACTCCTAACAAGCATGTTGTTTCAGTTGTATGGTGTACCCAGACACAGACAGAGAGCATTTTATTATAGTTTATCTCTTGAGTCTGTCTTGTATTATGTCAGTGGAGTTTTATTTATATTATCTGACATAAGTCAAATTCAAACCGAACTGAATATATCAGTAGTAAACAATATAGATATTTTTACTTATACATCAAATTACACAGTATACAATGCAAATAAATCTAGTACATAAAATAATAAATGGTATTAAAATATATGTCATCCAACACAGTTCAAACATAATGGTTCTCTCTTTCTGAAGGCCTCATCATTTATGTCACTTTTAATAACTTTTAGGCTGCATCTTCACACCTTACTGAAAGAATTTAGGAATTCGTTTAATTAATTATGGATGCATGGCAGAAGAATAAAGAGTGCTGATGTTGTATTTATGTTGGTGATGTCTGTGAGAGCAAAGAAGAGACAGCTCTGCACTTTTTTTGAACTGTAATGAGAATAAGAGAGTGAAATTCCTCTAAATAATACTCAGCTCAAAGAGGTGATGGGAAGAAAACTATAGGTTGCCTATAATGGAGGATCAAGCGACGCATTGATTTTTGTTTTCTCTACTCCACTTTCTTCCTCCCTGCCTGAAATAAACCAATGCACCACATTGGGACAGAACGCTGCAGTTCTCCAGGAAACAGTATTCTTAGAAAACGTTGCTGCTCTACTGGTGACTGTGATGAAGGAGATACATTTACCTAAAATTAATCCTGGCCTAAATAATAGACACACCGCAAGCTGATATATAGGCTACTTTATTTATTTATTTATTTATTTATTGGACAAAAACACCATCTCTCTCAAAAACGTCCAATCTCCAAAATAAATAAACAAACAAATAAATAACGATATAAAGAGGTTAAAAGAAGAGAGACCAAGGTCTTAAGGCTTGATGGAAGTTCACATTGCGCCATCTAACGGTGTTTTATAGTGGTTGCATGTAATTAATTGTCAATAACTGCAGGCACATTTGCAATGCCGCATTGCTTGCACACATACTTTAACAAACTCTCTCAGTTCCACTTGGAATGTTAGAATGCGGTTGTATCTAACAATATTTCCGCGTGAATGACATTTAGGATTATCCTTCTGAAGGAAAAAAAAATGTGTGGTTTTACAACAAATACCCCCCCTAAAAAAAAAAATTGCAATTTTCGTTAGTAATGTACCATTTCCTTGACGTTCGTGAATCTTTTTATGTGAAATAAAAAAAAAATAGATTTACTGTTGTTTGTGAGGAATGTTAAATGTTTTTCTGGGGTCTCTTTTAATTAAACAAGACTTGTGAATCGTTCCCTATCCCATCTACTTGCGTGACGTTCACTAAACGAATCCGTGAACGAATCGGTATGAATCGTTTAGCGTTTTGAATCAAATGATTCACTTGATGAATCACTCTCTAACACTAGGGACTAACCTTCTCAAACTGATCAACGCAAAAACAAAGTGTGCGAGTTCCTCAACTTAGATTTCAAAACTGGGACACATGTTTAGTCGGTTTTATATAGTCAGTCAGCCGTATAGTAACATAAAATGAACACGAACTCCAACATATTTTGATTTGTTATTGTCAAGACATTGAAGAAGCTGTTGGACTGGCTCTTGTAAAGCCTCCTACGCCGCTGGATCTTAAAGCCCGTCTGGTTTTTCAGGGTAATGCTTTGTAAAGGGAAAAGTGGACTGGAAATCTCTTCGGGTTACAAGTGGATTCGAAGCTTTAAATAAGACTCGACTTCATCAAACACCGAACAATCAAACAATCCAGGAGTTGGTAAGATAACGTTATTCTTAAAGGAGAAAACTATGGCCGAGACGAACCAGACCACCGAGGTGTATGTTTACGAACAGGTTGTTATCCTGACATCCTGTGTACTTTCGTTTTTTGGGTCACTTTTAATCATATGCACATATGCGAGATGGCACGATCTGAGGACTACACCCCGAAAGCTGCTCGTGTTCCTGTCTGTCACTGACCTTCTGTCTGCACTCTCTTACTTTTACGGGGTTTTGAGGATTTTTGACTCTGATTCTGGAGATTGTATTGCGCAAGGAGCAGTTTCCACGTTCGCCAACACAAGCTCATTCTTCTGGACCGTGGCTATTGCTATTTACCTGTACGTTTTTATTGTGAGGTCCAGCCAGAGACAGGCCGACAACTTGGTGCTGTATTTTCATCTTATCAGGTAAACTCTCCAAAGCATTTCTTCACTGCTAGGAAATTCTTAAAGGAACAGTTCACCTCAGAAACATTCGCTCAAAATTCTTTAAAAAAATTCTCACCAGTGTGGTGTACCAAAAATGTTAAACTTTTTTTTGTGGAAAAAAGCAGACTTTCTAAGACTGTATGAGTCACCGTTCACTTTAATAAAAATGTATATCTTTATAATTATTGTTAATTATTATGTGTATTAATTGTAGAACGTGTATTAGTTGGCCTAGTTCATAAAATAAAATTCACAGTATTTTACATAATTCCATGATCTGGAATATTTGTACTTTTCGTGAATTCGTTTGTACAGTTTTTGATATAGTCTGAAATCTTAATGTTGCAAAAAGATAGCATTCGTGTGCATTTATCATACTTTTAATTTAATTAACAGGGAGATTATTTACTGTATATTACTTACTTCCCTTAGTAAAGGAGATTATTTATATAATATTTTATATTTTGTTGCCTTTAGAAACATATCCTTTCAGCTACAATAAAAAAAGATAGATAGTGAGGGGTCATTAACTTATTTAAAAAAAAAAAAAAAGGATTCTGTGTAATAAGGGGAAAAGTCTGGTTTTGCAGCCTGTGGATGTCTGTTTACGGTCTGATCTTGTGATTTGTGGTTTGTGTCAGCTGGGGCGTTCCTTTTGCCATCACTGTAGCAGCCCTGTCCCTGCACAAGATTGGCTATGACGCCTCTGAAGTGTCCGTTGGCTGGTGCTGGGTGAACATCCAGGCTAAAGACCATGTGCTGTGGATGCTGCTCACGGGGAAAATCTGGGAGTTCATTGCCTACATCACACTGCCGGTCCTGTACATCCTTATAAAGATACACATTCACAATGCAGTAAGTCCACCGTGGCTCATCACAGACAGTTTAACATTACAGCTTAACAGAGGCTTGCATGACATTTTCTTAAGCGTATAATATGCGCAACAGGCGAGTCATTTCCAGAGCTAATGTATCAAGGAAATATCATAATATCATAAAATAGTGATAGGCCTGGAAATGTCATGGATATTAATAAAATCTTAAAAGGTTGTGGAAGTTTTGATCATCGATAGGTTTTACTGGTTATGCTGAGCTATAAATGTTTTAAAGGCTACAAATTAAGAGTGCTGCATTTACAGAATAAATAAATAAAACGCATTTGGATACGTTTTACTGGTAAAAAGGGGACAGGAACCCTATAAAGTTAATTGTTAGGAAAATTAAATGTTATGTAAATAATATTAAAAACTGCCCCACATTCTTGTCATAGTAACACATCTGCATTCTGCAAACCACATGCTGCAGTGATGGGGGTGTACAGTTATGCTGTTTCCTTGCAAACATTGGTTTGAGGTTTGCCAGCCACTCGCAATACTCTTAAATTGATAGATCAGCCAAAAAAAAAAAAAAAGTTATAATTTGCACTACATTTAAAAGTTTGTCTTGTGTCCTGTAATACCATGAAATAATATTACAATTTAAAATAACTGGTTACATTTTAATATATTTTAAATGTAATTCATACCTGTGATGGCAAAGCTGAATTAAATAAATGTTTTGATAATAACATAGTTCGAGTGGATCGCTGGACGAATTGCCCACAGCTGTTAGCAATCAGCTA
>JAUMHP010000080.1:8773207-8799962 GCA_032361065.1 Enteromius trimaculatus
AGGTGTATATGCGCGTGGTTTATGTATGTATTGATAAACGAAGTTTGATTTAAATCCTACACGGCGCCTCATAGTAAATTGTAAGCACCAGCACCTCTATAAATAACTAGATTAATGCCATGTGATTTTCTTTATAGGTGCAGATAAGTAGGTAGCTTATTTGTTTTATCTGCTTATATCTGTTGCTTTAATACAAAACAACTTTAACCTTGGTTTTCAGGGTTGGCTCCAATGTCCAAAGTACCATATAAAGAAAGAGCTGTCATTTTTTTCTTGCTGGTGTTCTTTCTGAGCATAGTGCAGAAGTACAGTAAAGCTTAAAGGAAGAGACAGACATGGAGAAAAGTGAGAGGAAGGGGGTAAGTACTTTCAACTAAACTTTATATTTCTGCCAAAAGTAAAATTGTTTTACGCTTATTTAAACACTTAGTTTACATTGAGTTTTTTGCTTTTTGGTTTGGTAACAGAGAAAACAATCAACAAACGGTGTTTTTGGCCTTTTCAAATATATACCAGCTGCTTCCATATAACTGAAAATAAATTTTATTTCTATTTGCATATTTTTCAAATGAATGCAATTTTACAGAGAGTCACGCTGATCCTGGCTGCAGCTTCTCTGATTGCTGGATTTGGCTCCTCTTTTCAGTACGGATACAATGTGGCTGTGATCAACTCACCTGCCCCAGTACTGACTTCATTATATTACATTACATTACATTGCGTTATATTATATTATATTTCAAATTTAACCATTGTCTCTGATATATCCTGATAAAAGGAGATGCAGCTGTTCTACAACCAAACATATAAGGATCGTTATGGCACAATGTCAGACAATCTCCTGACCCTCCTGTGGTCCGTAACTGTGTCCCTGTACCCACTGGGTGGGTTTTTTGGATCTCTCATGGTAGCTCCATTGGTAAACAAATTCGGGAGGTAATTTCCTTTAAATTGTAAAAGTAATCTGTTGTTTTTGGCAATACATTGCATTGAACTCCATCATCACTTCAGAACCATCATCTTACAGAAAAGGCACACTCCTGTTCAACAATGTCTTCTCTATTGTTCCTGCTATAATGATGGGTGTGAGTAAAATGGTGGGGTCATTTGAAATCATCATTGTCGGACGCTTTTTAGTGGGCATCTGTGCAGGTCAGTTGAATATTCCGTCGGTTTGGATCAGCTGTGGGTTTAAGCATGACAGGATGTGACTGTGTTTTTCAGGCCTGTCCTCCAACGTGGTGCCCATGTATTTAGGAGAAATCGCACCCAAGAATTACAGAGGGGCCATCGGAATAGTCCCGCAGCTTTTCATCACCGTCGGTATCCTTGCTGCCCAAGTGTTCGGGATTCGCAATTTCCTAGGAAATGCGACAGGTAATTTCGCAGAGCATGGGATTTTTGTCGATTTCATTTTAATGACATGCTGTAGTATAGCTGTGCTGTTGTAGCGGTGTTTGGAGAAACGTGCTGCTGGTGATGTGTGATGTTCTCTCTCCAGGTTGGCCCATCATGTTGGGCTTCACAGGGATCCCAGCTGCCATTCAGCTGCTGCTTCTGCCTTTCTTCCCCGAGAGCCCACGCTACATGCTCATACAGAAGGGGGATGAAAAAACTGCCAGGAAAGGTACAGAAGTAGCTATTTTGGTCTTCCATGTCAGAGCACACAAAGAAAATGTGAGTTTTGCAGTTGGAGGTTCACCAATGATAAAATGATCAAGATTGCAGGGGTTTTATGATGCAGTAGAGCTTGCTTTATCAATTGGACTTACGCTTATAATAATTTTTTATTGAAGAGATAACCTTGTTCTTGTAAGCACCTCGAGGTTTTGTAAGTGCTTTTGAATAAA
Source organism: Enteromius trimaculatus (assembly GCA_032361065.1). Taxonomy (NCBI): domain Eukaryota; kingdom Metazoa; phylum Chordata; class Actinopteri; order Cypriniformes; family Cyprinidae; genus Enteromius; species Enteromius trimaculatus. Next base: position 8,775,058 of record JAUMHP010000080.1, read on the forward strand.
TACACAGATTGACATTTAATTCCGTCACTCTGTTTTTTCGTGACTACAAGTTTCATCATTACTTCAGTAGCTGGCAACAAGCGTGTTTTTATCAATATGATATTGAATCATTCACATTCATTCAACAGACTTAAATACTTAAATACTTTTTTAAGTAAAAAAGAACAGTTGACTGTCACTGAATCATTCAAATGTATTCACCTCATTCATTTAAAAACACTAATTCATTCAGGAACAAATCAACTGACTGTGTTTATAAGAGCTGGGTTTCTGTCCATCCGCTGACAGTGTAAAAACATAAAAGATCCGAAAAGGTTGTTTAGTTTAGTTTAATCCAAGACTTGGGAGATATTTAATAAAAGATGTGTTTTAGGGCTGCAGAAGCTGCGTGGCTGGGAGGATGTGGATGAGGAGCTGTGTGAGATGCGTGTGGAGGAACAGTCAGAGCAAGCAGAAGGTCGACTCTCTGTGCTCAACCTCTTCACCTTCCGCTCACTGCGCTGGCAGCTGCTGTCTGTTATCATCATGAACATGGGCCAACAACTGTCAGGAGTCAATGCCGTAAGCACCACTTTAAAACATCACACTGATGATTCTTTTCATTACAATTTCTTCTGAAAGCGTAAGTGTAGTGTTAAACATTTTAAATGTTTTGCTCAACTAAATCCTAACTTAAATCCACTCTTCAGATTTATTACTATGCTGACAGCATCTATAGCTCAGCAGGAGTGGGTGATGAGGAGGTTCAGTATGTGACGGTTGGAACAGGAGCAGTTAATGTCTTGATGACAATAGCAGCTGTAAGCCACTTGTTGTCTTATTTTTTTAATGCTTTTTATAACTTGGTACCACTCTTGAGGAGCTAATTTACTTCACAAAGAAATAAACAAATAGATTTTCTGTTTGTGTAGGTGTTCATAGTGGAGAAATCTGGCAGAAAGTTGTTGCTCCTGATTGGTTTTGGTGTCTGCTGTGGAGCCTGTGTTCTTCTGACCGTAGCACTTTACTTCCAGGTATAACAACGCTGTTTATATTTAAATATAACCTAGAGATGCTTAATTTTGGATGAGTAAAATTTGGAAATATTACAAATGTTTAGAAACTAAAATGTATATATATCGGCTTACATGGTACATGTGCTTATTTGCCCTGATGTTACATTAGATTATTTTTGCCAACATCTTAAGATTACTAGCTGTCAAATGATTAATCATACAAAAAAACCTTTTTGTTTACATAAAATATGTAAGTACTGTGTATAATACACACACATAAAGCATATATCTTTTTAAATATTTACATTTATTTACATGTGTATGTTTATTTTCATATAGCCTAATTAATCATATTATATTTATTATATATTAACGTAACAAATTTTTCTTATACATGCATGTATATATGTAAGGGATAATGTTCAGGCAGCCTGTAGTTATCGCAGAAATAAGCCCCGACAGTGTGATCATTATTCCGCTTATTACACGGCTATTTGCCACATAAGAAAAAAAACTGGACATAAATATGAATTTAAAGCATTTTATTGGCATATTTGTTTTAAATTAACATTTTCATCCTTCCTCGAAACGATATAGTACCACGTGACTAACATTCAAATGTTAGTAAGACAATTTATAACATCTACATATGAATATATGTAACCCTAACAACCGATTTAGTTTAAATTTTCCGTTGTTAATTGTGTTTATCCAGTGTTTGTCACAAGATGGCGCCAAACGGTAATCTTTGTTGGCGCGGAGGGATTTTAAACATAGAAGTAGTACCGGCTATGTGTTATTACTTTGGAGCGGTTATTATTTGAAAAGAACGAACCTGCAAATGTCTCAACTGACCAATCAGAATCAAGTATTCCAGAGAGCCGTGTAATAAATATATACAAAATACATAGTACACATATATTTTTATTTTTTAATGTGATTATTGTTTGACAGCACTATATACAGTTATATGTAGTCTTCAGGGGAAAAAAATAATAATTTCCATTCAAGATTCAAAAGTGTTGATGTTTTATTTTTTAAATACTTAAACTGACAAATTATCATATTAATATAAAAATTTTGTCTAATTAATGTCAGAGTAATATTTTTATTTATTGGTTACATAATAATTAAAAGTTTATATGTTTATTAATATATATATATATATATATATATATTAATTTCTTGACCCATAATACAAGCAATAGGGATTGATATTGGAGCTGGTTGTTATGACTAATCAGATTCACTTAACTGAATGAGGGGGTTTCCTTTTGTGGCCCATTGTGTTTGTAGTAAATTCTTGTTTACAGACAGACAGGTGTTATAGGTATTGTAAAATATCAGTCCCAGCAGAGATTTTAATTTTAGAGCAGTGAATGTGCTGGCCTGATAGATTTGCCTCTTGGGTCTGTGTGAAATGCAAGGCTATAAGTGGTAAATAACTGCTGCACATTCCACCTACAGACACTGCACTGGATGCCCTATGTCAGCATCGCCTGTGTCATTGTTTACGTCATCGGACATGCTATTGGCCCAAGTGAGTTCACACCAATCCCGTGGGGCATATTGCAGATGCACAGGGGGGGTTTGCTGCATCCCAATGAATTCACTCCCTCCCTTTCATTCGCTGTATTCCTTGGTGGGGAATGACAAAAGATTTATGCCGCAGTTTCTGGGATTTTACATTAAAACCCTGGGAGAAGTGCTTTAAAGTGGCAGTAAAACAGATTGTAAAACCAGCACGCTGTTTCAAGCAATCTCTTTCCTCACTGCCTATAAAAAGATGACGTGTCTGATGATATCCAGATTTGACAGCTTTTTCTGCATCCCTTTGCAGGTCCTATTCCTACTGTTATCACTACAGAGATGTTCCGGCAGTCTTCTAGACCCCCAGCCTTCATGGTGGGGGGCTCGGTTCACTGGCTCTCAAACTTCACCGTCGGCCTGATCTTCCCCTTCCTAGAGGTCAGAGGTCAAACACCACCCAGTTGATACATTCATTAATTTATTAAAGGAATAGTTCACCCAAAAATGAAAATTTGCTGCTGGAAATGTACTGACCTTCATCTTATCCAAGCTGTGGATGAGTTTGTTTCTTCGTCCGAACAGATGTGGAGAACTCAGCATTGCAACATTTGTTTATCAATGGATCCTTTGCAGTAATTACAACGAGCAGCAGATAAACACATCATAATAATCCAAAAGCAATCCACATGATTTGTGGGTTACTTTGGATTTCTGTAATGGTTTAATCATCTGTTTGAATCTCACTCTGACGGCACCATTTACTGCAGAGGATCCATTGGTAAACAAGTGATGTAATGCAAACTTCTCCTAATCTGATCCGTTGAGTAACTGGTGATTTTTTTACAGTTACAAAACTTACTGAATCATCAAAGCAGATCATCAAACTTGAGTTAAAAATCAAAAATGTCCTTATTTGCTTGTTTGTATCTTCAGAGAGGCCTGGGCGCTTACAGCTTCATCATTTTTGCCTGCATCTGTCTTGCCACACTTATATACATCTGGTTGATCATCCCAGAGACCAAAAACAAGACCTTTTTGGAGACCAGCAAGCTTTTTGCTGAGAGAAACAAGGTGGACATTGTGGTGGAGTCTGAGGACTCTGAGTTCAAAGAGACTAAAGGAGGAAGCAGCGAACAGGATATGAAAAACACATTTCTCTAAAAAGATAAAGGGTTTGTTCTTGCGCTGCTTTGAGTTGTTTCAATGCACTTTAGTTTTTTAGTGTCTGCCGGGGTTTTGAAAGCAAGAACGGTTCCTGTAATATAAGATTAAAATATTGTGGCTTTTCGTTGTCATTTTTACTTGGGGTCTTGACAAATAATAATGTCCAAGAATAATAATAATGTATTATTAGTTATATTAAAACATTATTTTCATATGGTTTCTAATATAATCATCAAGTGAAATTCATATATTTTCCTTATAACTAAGAATATTTTTGTAGTAAGAAGATTTGTGTACAGATATTCTTTAGCTAATTTTTAATTGCGTATTTTAAAATACTGCCATTTTAAAAAGGTCAAACTATCTTTTAAAAGACCTTTTGAACTTAAGAGTCTGCAGGGGTCCTTTATATTATATACATTTCGTTTTTTTTGCATGTTTGTTGGTTCATATAACATATGATTTTTTGGGGACAAATATTTATGTATTTTAATGAAGGTGCTTCACTGATTAATTCATTTTTGGAGAAGCAATAATAAAAAGATTTTAATTTTAAAATGTTTTTTTCTTTTTTTTTCTCAGAAAAAAAAGAAATCCAGTACATGTACGAAGTGCATTTGGAATAAATGAATAGATTTGGACTCTTAAGAATAAGAATGCAAATGTTTATTGAAATTCTTCAGATATGATTCACATTATTCAGTTGGGTAAAAAATACATTAAAATGCTTGTACTTAAAATAGAGAATATATCTTTCTTAATTGCAGTTATTTCCCAGGGATAGTATACAGTTCAAGTTAGCAGAGCTAACATTGCTGATATTGACATTCGTCTGAAAAAGCTCTTAGCCTGTAGAGATCTCTTTCTCTCTCAGAGGCAAACCTGCTCAGCCTGCAGCTGAACTCCTCCAAACAGACTGAGCGGAGAGATTCCCCAGCTCAGGACATTCCCTTTCACCTTGCCATTATCACACAGCATTTGCTCCTTAATCTCTGTGGGAGTCAGAACATAATCCCACACATTTACATCAGTCATGTGCCCAACAAAAGCATCACTGTCAGAGATCCCTAAAAGGCCATCCTGGTCCTTTCCCAAAATGAGCTGTCCTCCAGCTGGAATGGTGTATCCTGCCTGAATGTACCTCTCTTTCCCGACCAGCCCGTTTACCCACAGTTCAACCCCTCCTGTGTGTGATGCCCAGGTAAAGCAGTAGTTTGCCCAATCGTTAGAATGTTGTTCTAATGGCAGATTCACAAACTCATCTCCAATCCAGAGACCCACTTCAATCCCCAGAGTGATCATAAGCTCATTGTCACGTGCCGTGGAGTAAGAAAGCACGGTCAGATCATTTACGAGTGGTATACGGACATTCATGCAGGCTGTGAAGGATTGAAGGTTCATGGGGTGGGAGAAGGACACGTTGGCATAGCTCTCCACATTCTTTTGTGGGAAGTAGAGGACCAGTGGCGATATATGTTGCAGGCCTTAAGGAGGAAGGGTGATGTAAGTCAATAAATCAAATCTCTATGGATTACATTAGTTGTTATGGTATATCTGAATGTCTCCAGTTCTAAAACTACAGTTGCATCCACTGCAAAAAAAATACTCACCTGTACTTGTAGATGATAGTCCTTGAAAAGACCAAACATCAACGTCAAAGCTAATTTCAATGTAGAAATTGTTTAACATGCACACTGAGACTGACACACATTTACATTTAAAGGGATAGTTCGCTCAAAAATAACAATTCTGTTATTTACTCACCCTCCTGTATGGCAATTTATCCATTAAACAAAGTTGTATTTTTTTATAACAAAAGCGCAGATTGTGTCGAGCTCCGAAAATGATGAAATACCATAAAAACATTAAGTAGTCCACATGACTTATACACTCTATTCAAAATTTTTGAACAGCGTTGAGTACAAACTAAAACTAACAATAATATTTAAAAGAATTTAATAAAATAAATCTGGCCTTAAAACTAATTCAATTCACTGTAGGAAAATAGCAGCTTACATTCTGTTACAAATAACAGAAGGAAGTCATGCAGGCTCTTTAAAGACATGAAGAAGTTTTATTTTGGGGTGGACTATCCCTTTAAGATTTCCCTGTAATCTTGACATTTCTCATGAAAAGTTATACCTGAAACCGTTTTTTTGTCCAGTGACACAATAAGGCTCTCAATCCTCTTAAGCTTAGCTTCAATCTCCTCCTGGCGGCAAATTCCTGCGAGAAACCAAAGAGGAGAGAGAGAGAACATGCTCAGGCACTGCAGGCCTAACAAAGACAGTTTTTCGTAACTGCTAGAAGGGATGAAGCTCTGCTCTAACCTCCTTTGCCCAGGCGTGGGAGGAAAGAGGACTCCACCACTCTGTCATTCAGAGGCTGGGCTATGCGGTAGTCGTTCCACAGGGTCTTGTTTTCATGGTCCATTAATGTGCTCTCCAATTTCCTGATCTGAAGGTCACCACGTTAAAAGTTAAAGGAAAAGCAAAAAAGATTGAAAACTTTTTCAAGATAACTTTGGGAGTTACCTGATTGTGAGAGAGGGTGATGGGCGTATCAAATACAGTCCACAGAATGCTCTCGTGGCACGGCGGTGTGGTGAGAGAGCCCTGATATCTGAAAAAGTGACTCAAGTTGTCTGGAAGCATGGAGCGTATGTTCAAGTTAGTAATATTCATACTCTGACCTGCAAAGAGCGAGAGAGAAAAATACGGAAAAGAAGTAGATATACGAGGCAGCATAGAAACATTTTTGCCCTGATCATCCAAAATTGTTTGCATTACCTGCATACTTGATGTTTGCCAGGTTTGCAATGAAATCACTGTAGTACGTGTTCTCAAAATGACCATCCTAAACACAAAGTATCCATCTATCAAATACGGTACACTATTACAAGCAAAACATTATATATATAAATACACACACACATATATACAAAATAATATATATACAATTTTACTTATCACATCCAATAAATGTACATTTATTAAAAATTATTACATGATTATATTTTTTAAGCAGGAAGTTAAAATTAAAGGAGGCATAACTAGTGTCATGACTTTACTATAACTATTGGTCTATGTGAAGTTGATAAAGCCAGTCAAGTGTAAACATGTTCAGATAAAACATTCTGAAGAGCTGTTATGAACACACTAGTCATCAGTATTAAAAACCCAGTTATTAGCCAATTGATTGCAAAAAAAGACATTTGCAGCTGCACTACATATTGCAGCAGATTAGAACGCCTGTGGGGGTGTTACTAAAACAATGACCTCCCCCATAAAATGGCACTGGGAGCTTGTGACCTGCACACAGTCTTGTGGGAACAGATTGTCAGGCAGTAGGCCACCACACAGCAGTCTGATCAATTAACCCACTTAGTTCAGAGAATACAGATGTCTATCTTTACTCATGCTATGCGCTTCAGGCAACGCGGGGTCATTTGGTGCAGCACAGCTCTTTTCAAAAGGATTCATATGTATATACAATAATTTGCATTTTTCACTCGCATATTTTCTTTGAAGATAATTTGCTTTCCCTCATTCACATTAGATGGCAGCACTGCACCACAATAACAAATAAAAGAAAAAGAACCGTAAAAAATACAAACGTTATTCTAATTTCAAACAGACAGAAAAAGATGCTCACAGCCAGCCTCACCTCATAAAAAAAGGCTAAAACTGCAAGACCGTCTTGTTTATCTTTGGCCTCGTGGAAGCTTTTGTACTTTTGAGAGTTGTAGTGAACAATATGCAGCTGTGACACAAGAAGGCAAACAGGAAGGTGCTAGAAATTACACTTAAAATTGAGTAATGTTAGATTCAAAGCATATATCGAGCTGAACAAGTCTTTCCGTATTGCAAAAATTAAACTTTCTCAACAACACTCTTGAGAAACTTACATGCAGGAATGATGAATACAGTTTATAATAGAACAATGATAACTACATATTTGTCTAAAATAGAACCTGACACAGTGTAGTAAAATTTCAGGCATGTGTCCAGCATCACATGAATGAATAAGCCCTCAGCCCAATAGCCCCACTGCAGAGAAAACAAAATCCCTTATATATTATCTAGGATGTCTCTAAATGTATATTTATACATGCGTTGGGCAAAAATGAATTATGTTAATACTTCTGCCATGTAGCGGATGCCATCCATAGTGTGCTCTGATCCACTAGCCTCCAAGTCCCAGCCTCCCCAGTGCAGATGCATTTGGACAGCAGTGTATTGGTCTGGAAACCCCTTGGTAATCCTCATGGTCTGTGGCATCTTAATTTCCACTGTCAAAGACAAACAAGATTGTAGACTGCATTCTAAATGCTAATCTATCCTGTAAAGATTGCATGGCCTGAAGTAGTAAGTGACACGAGAGGGCGACAAAATCAAGATAACAGATCCACATGACATTGCAGGTGGTTTATATTAGTTACAAATAGTATTTAAGAGTTGTCCATTGATTTTCAATGTTTCTAATACACGAATTCTTACCAGAATGGCCATTGTTGGTCATGCGAAAGCTGCCGCGCACGTCCTCGTATCCTGTCAGCTCGAGCTGTAGCATTCGCGGATTGTAACGCACTTTGCGCCGCTGTATGTCGATGGGAGACTGCTGGTGGCCGCCGCACTCGGGAAACTTTTCTGCCCAGTGCTTCTGATTCACTTCTCCTTCTGTAATGGAATGCATTTAAGCGGAGCACGACACATTTCTCGTAAACACTTTATAAAACGCAGCCAATTATAATATGTGTGGTTTTTATAATTATACTTTTTATTTTTATTTATTGTAATACATATTGGAAAATATTCCAGTTATGGGTTTTCGCAGTCGCGGGAGGAGGCAACCATAGCAACATTACGCAGCGCATGCGCATTCCATTAATATTTAACTATTGCTAACTTACATTATTTAAATTTAGCCAACTGTTCTAGTAACGCCATTAGTAAAGTTAATCGTGGTTTTATTTTAGTAAAAGTGTGGTAGTTTTTGGCGTACTTTTTTGTCTAACGGAAGATAACTGCAAATATGGTTAAACTATTGTTTGTGTAGCATGGTTTATTTGTGATTTGTTGTTACCATGCCTATTAAGCATTTTTAAGTTTGTTTGTTTGTTTTCTTGCTGTTAAAAAAAGAGATAATTTTCGTAAATACCTTTACATGTAATCATTTAGCAGAACATGCACAAATTGTGTAAAAATAAAGTCCTTTTTTTAATTTATGTATTTTGTGTTATTTGTGTAGTTAGCCTATATGCACAATTTTTCTTTTATGATAACTATAGACTACTCATAGAACAATTCACAGTTCGTTGTTATTTGAAAAATAGGCTAAATCCTTTAAACTTTAAACCTCTGCTAAAGTTAGACAGTAGCGAATATAAACGATATAACACAAAGCTAAATGTTTAATGTTAAAACTAACTGTAAACGTAAGTTATCGAACATTGCCTTACAAGTGTATAGTTACGTGCGCATCATAACTCTCGAGATTAATGGTGTAAATATTAGTTCTTTTAAAAATGAAGCACTTGCCTGAATATGTCCATTTCTGTCCGTCTATTCCAGCTGATGCGAAATTCACCAAACCGGTGTATAGCAGAACTACAAACAGCTCCATGCTCAAAGTGCACAGACTCTCCGTGTGTGATGTATGCTCTAACAGTCTCGTTCACGGGATTGTGAAGAGGTGCAGAGAGTGACATTGATTGCAACGGTTTACACCCAGAATGCCAAAGGCGTGTAGTAACATGGTCATTTAGAGAAGCTTTGTCGTATTGGCAAATAAATGTTTGAAGCAGCTGTAGGCTAGTTCTCAGGATTCACCAACAAGTCAGTCTGGTTTTGTTCAGTGGTTTCGCGGTTTGCTTTTTCTTTTTTACTCCTAAAGGTGCACCTTTTTATATAATGATATTTGAATATAAATAGATTTTTTTTTGTTGTTGTATCTGTAACATGTAAACCCTGCTTAAACAAGTTTTAAAAGATGACATTAGATGAATGCTCAAGTTAGTAGCCTAATTAAAGCTGATTTCATTTACATCATAAAATAAAAACAACAATGTAAATCACTATTACACGTGGTTTTAAATAATAACATTTAAATGTTTATAGAACTTGCTTTTCAATAGCTGTACTTTTAAAATATAAACCCTATTCAAACATGTTTAAAAGCAGTATTCAGTTTCATGAATACATTTCAGGAGCAACATTTATATAATCCCAACACTACTAAGGTTAATTTGCATTTTTTAGACAAGAGAAAACCAATACCATGTTAACTGGTTGCAAACAGTCATCTCAAATTTTATATGTCAAATAGCTGACTCGATCAAACATCTGTGTCTTATGTTTTACTCATGAATAAAGATGTTTAACAGACACTACTGACAGTTATGATAACTGTCATGACATGTTTTTACAAGTTGTGCCAGTAAAGCAGAAATTTAAGAGAGAAACTGGGGTATAAAACAAGAGATGATCCAGTGACAAAAATATAAACAGTCTTTTAAAAAATATTATAAATCTTACAATGGGTATTTTAATTACAAAACACTAAACCTATTAATTTTTTTAAAGAAACTAACAGTGGAATATGCTATTTGTGTATTCTTAACATTAATATGAAGTAAAAAACAACAACAACAACAACACACAAACTACAAATTATGACAAAAATATCAAAGTGTTTGGGCGTCCCAGCACTTGTAATTACTGGATGTGAAATCAACATCAAACAGGCAAGCCAATGATTAAATGAGGTACTCCGAGTGAAGGAGTCTGGAGAGAGAAACCACAGAGGTCAAAGGTTGCTGTGAAGAGTTTAGTAGCTGATAATGAAGTTAAGGTGCTCCAGTTAGTCGAGGCAAGATCTATGCATAGTGCTGTCCATTACTGTGAAAACATGTCTGGAGTTTGTAAAAAGCATAATAACAGGGCCGTTGCAGTGAGGGAAAACATGTTGTGATCAAGATGTACCTTTTACCTACATTCAAAGTGATATGAGGAGCACAAATCTAGCACCAGCTCTGCCATGGGAATGTTTTTGTCAAGATCAAAAAGGTAAAAATGGGAAAATACAACATTCATCCAAATCTATAAATCTAGCAAGGGTACAGGAAAATAAGGGTGCACAGACAGATAAACGTACACAGATAAAATGTTTAAGAACATAGCATTCATTCAAAGACAAGGAGTACAAAAGTGGTACAGTCAGAGGTTAATATTCTTCTGCAAGTTGACTGGTGAAATTAGAAAAAAGAATTTAGAAAATGACTATTTAATAGCTCTAATAAGACAGCAGATGTTTTCGTTTTAAATGACTTGACCCTTGTCAGTCTTTAGTGGTTTCAAAATGAAAACCATATATCAGTGTAGAGAAACGAGAGAACTGGTCAAACACTTTAGCTAGGTCAGTAACACTACGGCTGAAGATACACGGGGCAGCTTTTTGTGCAGGGTGCTTGGCAACTTTGGGAAATGTGATCAGGTGAAACACAGGCCTGATCATAAAATATGAACTTTAGATCATATTTCTATCTAAAGTTTCCAGAAATAAGTGCCCAAACAACATTGCTCAAAAAGATGGCCTGGCAAAATTGCTCATACATTTGCCCAGTGTATATTTAGCCTAAGAAAGTCAATCTAGCAAGCTAACAACAATATGCATCTCCACTAAATTTTAAAATAATTGTATAATATTCCTCAAGAAATTAATACTTTTACTCACCATTGATGCGATCAAATGATCAAATATGATAGTAAATTGATGTTTATAAATGGTATTCTTTTGAACTTTCTTTTCATCAAAGAATCCTAAAAAAAAAACTGTACCACATAAAAAAAAACTAGCATTCAGTGTTAATATTGCACTGCATGACTATGATAAATTTTTCTTAAATGCCAAATCAACATATTAGAATGATTTGTGAAGGATTTGTGCAGCTAAAAAACTTTGTTTGCATTACAGTTTTTAAAATGATTACTGTTTTATTGTATTTTTAATCAAAATAAATGCAACCTTGTTTAATATGAGATACTAAAGCACAATTTTGGGGTCTTACTGATCCCAAATTCTTGAACAGTATAGGCTTTTTCAAGAAATCTCTATAGAGGCCTATATTCTGTAAAAAGCTAAAGACAAAGAAATGAACGCTTTATGCATATACAATTATAACGCCATTGTATTTCACAACCACTAAACTCGTACAAACGATAGCCTACTGCATGTCTAAGAAGGAAATAGGTTGGAAGTCCTATGAGCAGCCATAAGATGGCGTACTAGTAATCTTCCCAAGGTCATTCACTCGAGGCTGCCATAGTCGAAGCTAGAAAATGCACAGCATCACTTGGTCCATCGTGTGTTTGAAATGTACAGATGACATTGTGAATGTATTTGTTACGATAATTTTAGTGAAAATAGAAAAGCTTTCCTACTGTGCCAACTTGCATGTATTACGATGTGCGGTTTAATACCCCAAATAAAACATATCTAAATACGCTTGAGAGAAAAAAAAAAAAGAAACAACTTGATGTTCCATATCAAAATGAAAGCACTGACAAACTATACAAAAAGCTCTCAGGTATAAAATGAATTAAGGTATAATTTAAAACAGTTAAATGTAAGTTAATATACATTGTTTGGCATAATAGATCGTGTAATCATCTTTTCTTCTTATTATAACAATAAACCCTTTGAAACTAGTGTGCAATCGAATGTACATAATTTTATAAATCACAGTGTAAACTGAGCTTAGAATGACATAAAAACTGCCATGTCCAATCAGCATCCGTTCACTCGTGTGCACACTCACTATGACGCATCACTGAGAGTAGGTGATGCTTTGCACGTACTCCACAATGCACCAGTTTCCAGCTAAAACACGTTAATATTGGAGTCAACAAGACTCCACAACAAGATATACATAAGCTACACTAATAAAGTCCCAGATAAAGTCGACTGCGTGTCATTAGCAGCCTTGAATTAAAATAAATCAAATATTTTATTCAATGAATTAAAATTTCCGCATCCCTGTGGAAGGCGGAGTCTTGCTGTCAGAAGACGTGCATTCTGCCATGCTATCTCATTAGCGTACCGCGTGAGTCGGGTCTGACCAATCACAGCGCGAGAAACGCGCTCGCGCTGACCGCTTCCTGATGCCCTACACTTTAACAGTGCGCACGAGCAGCAGCTTCTGGCTTCTCTGCTTTCTGCACCACGGTCAGCTATCGACTGCCCTTGCGCTGGCTAGGCCAGATACGGTAAGGTGAATGCAGGCTATATGTTGTAGCTTTTACATTTTAGCAGTTAAAAATATTTGTCATGAAAAATAAGATGTGCTAAATCGGTGGTCGTGATGTTCGACCGAGTTATGCAACACTGATGAAGGTGATGCTGTCGTGGGGTGACGTCCTCTAGAATCTGAGTATTCAGTTACTATTATCTAATTTTAACACTTTTGTCACGCAGTGTTGTTAGTAAGAAGAGATGCAGATGTTTTCAGTGACTTATACGCGTTCTCGTGACAGAAACACTTTTTTTATTCAGAAATGTAAGATGACGTTTAGTGTAGAAATTATTACAGGCTCTACACGGATCTTGTAACTGAAGACACTGCTGTTATGTATTTGATAGCTTTTAAATAATACATTTATTTTAGAACTATATTTGATTATCAGTGTGACGTATCATAACGCCACCCAATTTTCTGGTCACCACAGAGGTTTAAAATCATAATTTTAAAGCTGCTTTTAATGCAATCCTCAATCTAAATCTATTAAAATGTTCTCTATGCACTGCAGACAGAAGGCCGGTCACTTGTTACTGTCTGTCTCAGTTAACCCAACCCACTTTGTTGTGGCCAGTGGGAAGTTTCCACAGACATTTAAGGCTACAGGATTTTCCATTGGTCCAAATGAAGTGTATGAGTTGTTTTTTTTATACAGTTTTATATGTTAGCACATAATGTTGACAAGGAAGAGTGATGAGGAAATGGGTCTTGTGAAATTCATGGGAAAGTTTTTTTTTTCTTGTGAAATCCTGGTCTGACAATGAAAAGATGATAGTGTTTAAAGAACGTCAAGTAATTTATTCTTTTGACAGATGAATGGTGACTTCACAGGCAAAAACATTCAAACCTTCACAAGCGTAATGCTAGAGGATTTGAGTGTGTCACTAAATGTTTCTTAACGTCCAGTACAGCTGAATTTTTAGCCGAACAGGTGCTGACAGCTGAAAGGCTCAGCTTTTCTCGGCTGGAGAGGGAAAGAGGCTCTTGCAAGTTATAAAGTTAGTTTGTTCTCAACTTTCGGTGCCTGTTGCTCAGGTTAACTGTCAGAATGGGGAGATTACTCAGTTAGGACTTGTTAGTCTTTTGGTGACTGCATTAACTGAAACTCCAGATAATATAAAGAGTGGATGCTGATGAAATGTGGTGAAAGAGTGTAATACCTTCCTCCTCTTTGACTCAGTTTGGAATAGTTGAGTCATTTCCTAGCGGGGAAAACACCATAAGGCCTTCAATGAGATTAGCCATGCTCTTTTAAAGCATAACTATACTGTATATATTAAAAAAAAAATTTCAATGTGTAATTTATTTACTTTTAATTCAAAATAAAAACTGGTGAGTTCATACATCACCCCATTATAATGTATAAAATAAAAAATGTAAATTGTTTTTGATATTTGTTAATACATTCAGTAAACAGTTTTATTAAAGTATTAGTGTTTTCAAAGAATACGTTTAAGGCTTAATGTTATCTAAATGTAAAAATGGCGCAAATATGCTTGAGGAGTTAAATTTTCAATATTTGCAAATAGTTAAATAAAAAATTTAAATAAAGAGCAATAACAGATGTGTACATTGTACATTTGTGTTATTCTGTGGCTGTCTGATATGTTTTTCAGCTCAGTATGTTTTACTTTTCTGCTCAGAAACTGCAACATGTCCATCCTGAAGATCCACGCTCGTGAAATCTTTGACTCCCGTGGAAACCCCACTGTGGAGGTTGATTTGTACACCAAGAAAGGTATGTAATGGTAAAAAATTTTTTTTAAAAGTACTTCACAATTTCATTGTTTTTCCTTATATTATTTACTTCACATATTTTAATACTAAAAACAGAGAAACATGTTATAGCTAAGTTGATCTAATGATTCTGTCAGGAAGCTTAATCTATTTTGTAATGTGCCGGCAGCAGATACAAAAATGGGTCCATTTTAGAGAAAAAAGCATCGTCCATCACCACTGTCTCCTCAACCGCAGAGCAGTCCATTACAAGTTAAACATCAATACAAAGTGACAGTAATTGACATTGTATGTGGTGTTATTGGGGCGTACAGTCTGAATGCTGTGGCAGTTTCACATGGGTGAGCTTCTGAGCTGCTCTCTGCCTATTCAGGCCCTCATGTTGGTGTCCAATAGCATAGAGTCGACGTATCAGGTGGTAGGTGGTTATAAATAGCTGAAGAAATATATACCACTTGGATTGCATTGCTACAGTGGGGCGCTTTGCACATGAACACAGAAAGTAATTATATTCATGTTTGGGGACAGTAATATTTTTATTTATTATTATTATTATTATTTTAAAGCTGTAACTTTTTTTGTGTTCAGAATTTACAAAATGTACATATTAAGCAAGTACACTATGAATCCATTTTTCAAACCTTGTTTTTGGCATGCCCTGAATCACTACGGTACACCAAGTGTTTATATTCAGACTATTTAGACTGGATCGGTTAGGTGCGGCTGCGGTACCTGTGTGATTCGTCATCGTAGACATAAACAGAGAGAAGTAGTTCCGGCTACAATGTTCTTCCGCTACACAGATGCAGTTCTTTTTATTAACCGCTAGAGTGCCAAAAATTACGGACTGCAGCTTTAAATAAATTAATACTTTTATTCAGCAAGAATGCATTCATTTTAATAATATTAAAAATACTATTTCTATTTTCATATAATTTTATATTACTTAAAATATAAAGGTTATATTAAGTTGTATGAAGTAGCACAGAAGCACAACTCTGCCATCATAGGAATAATTTACGTAATTATAAAATGTAAAATATTTATAATAATTTCAAATATAATAAAATAAAAACACAGTTATTTTAAATAAATAAGAGACTTGGGACCCCAGACGTTTCACTTTTGTCTCATTTTGTCTCATTGTATTTCATTTGCTCATTTGCAACAATAATTAAAAGCATATACTTGATTTTGTAACTTTCTTTTTTCCAGTCCCCTGCACATTCCAGATGATGCCTTGTTCTCTAACACATGCCTAGAATTTTAATTATGTTTAGTGAATGACCATGTTGAAAGATTGAGGCTGGCAAGAGAACAAATATGTAAAATATCTCTTCTGCTTGATTGGATTCGATCGAAGAGGGAGTTGGCATACTTTGCCGGGTCAGTTCGTGAAGGTGATGAATGTAGTTTTTCTTATAGGGACTAATGTGTAGAATGTTTATTCAACTTCCGCTGATGTTCCTGTACTTTTCCCTCTCAGTCCCAGATGTATGAAAACAAGTGGAGACAACTCACCCAAAAATGTGTTTGAGCGCAGCTTAACGAATGTGTTTTGAATAGTATAAGGGCTGGAAAAAACACAGCCTTTCGTGTAGCTTAGAGTTGTTTCAACAGTGCACAATTTCTAAGAATTTGATTAATTGGATTAGCAAAACATTTAATACGAATGATTGGATCAGAGTATCAACACAGATATGCTACAAAGTTCAAAACTACGCATTATTGCTTGGTGAAAATGATTGGTTAGGTACAGACTTACTATGTAACAGTTAATGAGTTTCTGGTTAAGCCTTAAATCCATTTTCAACTGCACGCTCTGGCAATCGACTTATGCTCTCCCAGCTGAGCTGATTGAATATGCATGCGCAGACTTGCCACACTCTGAGGAATGTAGAGCCATAATGTAGTGCATGTGTGCCAGCCTCAATCAGGGGGTGTCCCTCTCTCTCCGAGGGTTACATCACAAGAGGAAACCCCCTAAACATTTGGGTGATAAAAATGCCTTGAGGTTCCATGCTTACCAGTTGTATAATCTATGAGTTGTTTTTAAAATATTACGTACTGTATATTGGCATGAAGTCTGCTGCTGGTATGCAGAGATTGTATATATTGTGATTCTGTTGCATAATCTTTTCTGCAGCGAGGAGGTGTGTCCTATCACTGCTTATATAGTAAACCGACTGTGACGTCAGTGATTCTAGTAGGAAATTCTAGAAACCGATTTCTGCAAAACAAGCAGGGTTGTTTGTACATATTATAACCATTCACAGGTTTCCTTGTATTTATTGTTCTACAGGTCTCTTCAGAGCTGCAGTGCCCAGTGGAGCTTCTACTGGCATCTATGAAGCCCTTGAACTCCGTGACAATGACAAGACACGTTATATGGGCAAAGGTTTGTATCTCAGATATTCAGTTTTGTAATATATTAATTTGAGTACATTTACATATTTTATACATTTAGTATTTCATAATGTCACTATCTTTTTTGAGAACTCTAAGATATTTAAATACTTAATTTAATCTTATTTCAATATGTGTTAGAATTGTAATATTATTGCTTGATAAGAAACAAGATATATTTTTTTTTAGATGTATTAGATGGATAATAATAGGATAATAAAAACATACACAACTTTTCAAGTTATTGTGGTCTGTAAGATTTAGTTTTAATTACGTTTATTCAACAACAACCCATGACATTGTTCAAAAGTGACAGTAAATGCATTTTAAAATGAAATATGCTGTTCTTTATTTTATATCTTTCAAAGAATCTTGGAGAAATGTTCCTTGAGTGAATTAACACATTAGAATGATTTCTGAAGGATCATGGGACACCATGACTAGATTAATGGCTGCTGAAAACTTTTTAAATTGTTATAATATTTTACTGTGCTGTTTTATTGTATTATTGATTAAACAAAAAGTGCAAGACTTTCAGAAACATTACAAAAATCTTACCGACCACAAACCTTTTAACAGTAGTGTATAAAAATAGAATTACATTTGTGAAAATGTGAAAACTCATTTTGAATCATGCTTGATTTGTAATGTTTTACAAATATACATAATATCGTATGTATATTTCATACATCATTATAACATGCAGAAAAAATCTGGATGAAATTAAGAATGCACTACATATTTTTTTTATTTATTTTTAAACATTCATTTCTTAACTTCTGTGAAGTCCATAATATCTCAGTTTTTTTTTTTCTCCCAGTGGTATCCATCTGCACATCAGTGTTTCTTTTCTCCTCTCATCCTCTCTTTCCTCTGCCATCTTTTCTCCTCTGTCAGGGGTGAAAAGAGCTGTTAAATATGTAAATGAGTTCTTGGCCCCTGCTTTGTGTAATCAGGTAAATTAGCGTGTGTATTAACTGAAGTGAGGAACTTAACCCCTTTTGATATAGCACAGAAGCAGCATGAGCCTTTCTTGAGTTTGCTTTGCCGACTAACCATGGCAGGTATTTGTAGATGATCACAATAAAGCACTCAACTGCTCTGTGATCATCTACTTATGTCTGCTCTGCATGTTCATCCACTCCTTGGCCTGGGTCAGTGATGGTCTGCTTGTGTCCCTGCAGGTGTCTCAAAAGCTGTTGAGCATATCAATAAATCAATTGCACCTGCTCTGGTTAGCCAGGTAGGAATATTTGTTCTTTGACTAACATGATAATGTATACCGTTGTTGAGTTGTGTTTATTTATAAAATACAAGAGAGGCACTGAAAGATCTTTTGAGAGAATTAAGTTTGGAACCATTATTATAGGTGGTAAGTGTCTTGTTGTGAATATTAACTAACGTTTGAATAAATATTAGAGTTTAGTCAACTCTAAAGACAGTTATAAAAATAAAAACCTCCCACTAATCTCACAATGCTGTGAATGCCGTAACGTTGCATTTGATCGATGCTAAATGAAGTTGGTGTGAATGTCATACTCCTTGAATAATGCTTGATATTGTCAGTAATCAATCTTTTGTGCTTAAACAGAACGTGTCAGTCTTGGAGCAGGAGAAGATTGATAAGCTGATGCTTGATATGGATGGCACCGAAAACAAGTGTAAGCTTATTAACATGATTAAGTGTTTAGTTATAGTTGCAGTCCCTTGAGTTGCCAGAACAGAATTTATTCACGCTATGGAAGTATAATTTATCACAGCTCTTCACGCCGGTTTATTAAGACTCTGAAACATGCATCCATTATTTTAATAAATGTGCTCCCTTGAATTCACAGCAAAGTTTGGTGCTAATGCCATCCTGGGCGTTTCCCTGGCTGTGTGCAAGGCTGGTGCTGCAGAGAAGGGCGTCCCCCTCTACCGCCACATCGCAGACCTGGCTGGCAACCCAGAAGTCATTCTTCCTGTCCCTGTACGTGCTCAGAATAAAATGAATATTTATCAGTCTTTACTGATGTACAGTACAACTTAATGCAAATTTAGCTTTAAGTTGGATACAATAATTCTATAAATAAACCATAATTCAAATAAATTCAATAAATTCAGTTCTTAGATGTGCAACTAATAAGTCATGTGACTTTGCCCTGAACAAGTCATGTGATTGAATTCATTAGAATGTTTTGGGTGTGTACAAATGCTTGTCTTACTTAGATTTTTTTGTCTTGTTTTCAGCCAAAATATCAAATAATTCCTAAATCACAATGCGTTTTCAAGACAATTTGACTTTTTCTGACATAAAACTAGAAAATCCATCTTGATTTAAGAACTTTTTTATATTTTGGCTGAAAACAAGTCAAAAAAAAGCTAGAAAAGCATTTTTGCAGTGCAGTTACTGTTACCACTTTTAATAAAAGCTTGCTTTTTTTGGTTAATTTAACATGGATGCAAGTTGAAATGATTTAAAAAACATATTATAAAATGTATAAATACCAGCTAATATCAGTGAGAGTTGCTACGTACATACTTGTGTGTGTAATAAGTGCCTCATGACATAAACCATAAACATTACTGAAGGATGCAATCTAAGACATACTATAAATAAACTGTCTGTTTTCAAAGGCCTTCAACGTTATCAATGGTGGCTCCCACGCTGGAAACAAGCTGGCCATGCAGGAGTTCATGATCCTACCTGTCGGTGCTAGCAACTTCAAAGAGGCCATGCGCATTGGGGCAGAAGTTTATCACAACCTGAAGAATGTCATTAAGGAGAAGTATGGCAAAGACGCCACCAATGTGGGTGATGAAGGTGGTTTCGCTCCCAACATCCTTGAGAACAAAGAAGGTGAGAGCCTGGAGTTTTCATGATAACAAGGTCTAGATCTAGATCTGCCCCAGTTTCTTGGGAGCAGATTTTAAAGAATGTAAACACTACAGAATTGCCACCATAATATGAAACATTAAATATTAAATACAACACTCTATAAAAATTTAACATGAACTACCCATTTGATCTTATAAATTATTAACATTTATAACCAAATGTTTTTTTAGCCACCAGAAAGCAAACAAGTACAGATAAGCACTAATATACAATATGGTATGAGATATAGAGATAACACTATCTTGATTATAGATAAGCAAGTTTACAAACATGACCACTGAGCAACAAAATGTTACTAAATGTTCTAAACTAATTTTAGTCAAACCACAAATGGTTTTCATTTTAAGATCTGCTGCATTGGAATAATTGAACTGAAGCTAGTGGAGTTCTGCAGCTGAGGCCCACTGTCTGGGGAATTCTGGGAATGCGCATGACCTTTGTGTTGACTGCGAATCACAGCCATAACATCTGCCTATTTCAGAGAAAAATAATGTAGAGTTCTTCACATCTAATTGAATTATGTACTCATTTATAAGTGTCTAAATATTTATCCTGTTCTTTAACCACAAATTAAAGCTTATAGTGTAATAAGCATTGCACCATAAGATAACTTTTAAAGATGCATTTGTGTTTAAACAAAGTAGTTCATAATAAACTGCAGAGATAAGTAATGGTTTGTTATGAGTGCTTTCAAATTTATTGAGCATTTGACATGGAATAATTTTTAGAAGTTAACATTCCGCGTTGAATGTCTGTATATTTAAAACTGCATTTGTCTGACTGCAGAACCATTAATATAAACTAGTGAAGGTGAGGGTAAGATTTAAAGTAGTGTACAAATACTGTACCTTATACATTTTATGCAAAGTTATGCATCAACTACATATGTTTTTCAGCTCTGGAGCTGCTGAAGAATGCCATTAGCAAGGCCGGTTACACCGACAAGATTGTGATCGGCATGGATGTGGCCGCCTCTGAGTTCTACAAGGGTGGCAAGTACGACCTGGACTTCAAATCACCTGATGACCCCAGCCGTTATATCAGCCCTGACCAGCTGGCTGACCTCTACAAGAGCTTTGTCAAGGATTATCCTGGTCAGTGTCCCTGATCTTTAGTGTTGCGGTGTGTGAGAGTGTGATACACTACTACAATCCTCAGACAGCCAGTGACAACTGCTTAGTGCAATTCTGAAGACAGAGAATCTAGGTAGACAAATGATGCAAAATATAAACATTAAAGTAATTTAAGTAATCAAATAATAAGTACGTAAGTAAGTAATTTAATAATAATTACACTAATAATCTAGTGCAGAAACTGATACTGTAAAGTGTTACCAAAACACGTTTTCCTTATCTAAGTGTGTTTACCAGAACACAAATTCTTCCCTCATGTCTTTTGGGTATCTTTAGATCTCCAAAAATAGGCACAGGTATTTAAAGAGAACCAGCAGTGAATGAAACCCTGCTCTGGGGGTGAGAGTCTTAACTGGCGCGATTTAACCCCCTAGAGGCCAGTCAGCAGTTTTCCAAATACTGTACTTAGAGAATACATTGTATATAAATAATAAACCTCAGTGCATTAACTGTGGTGTATTTATTAGACCCTTAATAAACAAAATAAATTGCAGGATACACTATTCTATTCAACATTTTATGCTTTTTATATAGATTTTTTTTACAGTTATATACTTTTATTCAGCATCATTTGTTTTCTAATTGATTTAAACAAACAAAAATCATCATAATAAAGTAAATAATATAAAGAAAAATCCAACCACACCAATCATATGCACATAAACATTACAGATTTACTCCAACTCAATTGAATAACTATCCATCTTTTGCTTCTCAGTGGTCTCCATTGAGGATCCATTTGACCAGGATGACTGGGAGGCCTGGACCAACTTCACTGCCAGCACTAACATCCAGGTGGTGGGTGATGACCTCACTGTGACCAACCCCAAGCGCATTGCTAAAGCCGTGTCTGACAAGGCCTGCAACTGCCTGCTGCTCAAAGTCAACCAGATCGGATCCGTCACCGAGTCCCTTCAGGCGTAAGTATTTCTGAGCTCTCACACCTTGGATGGGGATATTTTATATGAGAGCTAAAGAACTAAAATCTAGTGGTGTATAATGTGTTTTGTTTCTGTCTTTGTTTAGCTGTAAGATGGCCCAGTCTAATGGATGGGGTGTGATGGTCAGCCATCGTTCTGGAGAGACAGAGGACACCTTCATCGCTGACCTTGTGGTCGGACTCTGCACCGGCCAGGTACAAAGCTTGCCAAGCACCATCTTATCTAAGGTTGGCCAATGCTGTGTATGGAATCACAAAGTAAACGGTCTTTTTTCTCTTCTCTCACTCAGATCAAGACTGGTGCTCCCTGCCGGTCTGAGCGTCTGGCCAAGTACAACCAGCTGCTGAGGTGAGCACATTTATACATAATTATTATATTTTTATATTAGTTCTTTGCCTGGAATAGTTGATTTGGATTAGTTAATCATTGCATTGTACAGTCAAATATATTTAGCATCCTAACTGCACCGTATATTTGACTAGTGCACCTAGCAACCAAATGTTCTCAAAATCCTCAACCATCTTTCTTCTCATATAAAATACACTACCCTTTAAGTTTGGGATCCAATTTTTAAGAAATCAAAAATATGTTTTTGTAAAATGCCAGTTTTTTTAAATGCCATCTCATCAGTGTTTCATGTTCCTTTATTTACTGAAGTTGCATTCGAGATGAATGGTATCTTCTTACTAATCCTTACAACTCAACATTAAGTTCCAGTCTGCACGTCTTATGTTGTTTAAAGTAAGTAAAATTCCAAGATTGATTTTGACACTGTTTAACATCTGCAGGATTGAGGAGGAGCTTGGTGACAAGGCTCGTTTTGCTGGCAAGAACTTCAGGAGGCCCATCTGAAGCGGCGGCCTGTCATCAGTCTTAGTGTGTTCATTGTGCTTACTCTCCTACGCATAAAGCCACGCAACGCCAGCTCCTGTACTAAGGAGACTAGATGGAAACGCAGTGAATTCAAAGGTCCAGATCTGTAGTCAGTGGCACAGAACACTGCGCTCCGTGACAGCCCTTGTCCCCATCCACATTTATGCTTTGGTATCCAAATAGCATCAGTCCTTTGTTGTGTCTCTGTGTTGTGTGAGAGAACTTGTTTAGCTTCTTGTGAGTTGTAGTGATTCTGGTGCTTCACAGAGTATTTTAGCGAAGAGATAAAGCTGTTCACTGTGCTGCGGTGTGCAGCATGAGTATGTGCATTGTGTTGCTTTTGAGAAGTGTTAGTTCTATATGCGTGGCAAAATAAATAAATTATCCCTATTAAAGAGTGTGGGTAAACCTTGCATATATTTTTCTACTAATTAATCTACTTAATGTTAACAAAAATGTTTAATTTGCCTTTATATATACATACTTACATACACACCCAAACGTGCACAAGAAAAAGTATATAATATTTATATAATATATAAAGGTTTTATTTATCATGCATATACATTATTAGTGGGTGAAGTTTATATTTATCTACTTAATGCATTTATATTATCTGTTCAAATAATGAAACATCAATTATTCACTAAAAATAAGAGAGATATATATTGAAAGTGATTGAAAAGCCCTTAATGGAGTTGGGATGGGTAAGCTTAGATTCTGACAGCAGAGAGAGATCATTCTTTTACTTTTAGCAAAACACACTAGCAGAGAGACTATATCTGCAATTTAGTATCCAATAGCTCTTCCTGCACAGAAAGTGTTTTTTGACAGGTAACATTTCAGCTCTACTAATAATACTAAAAGCCCTGTTGGGTATGGTAGGGACAAAAACAGGCCAGAATAGGAGGTACATCAGGATATGAGCCTCAGGCGTGAAACATTTGAAAACATCCCCAGAATATTCCCTAATTACAGTTGTGGAAAATAATCAAACAAACACGTCAAGAAGTAGTCAATGAAAAGCTTCAAACCCCTAATCTGATTCAGTCATATACACATAAACTCCAGGGCTCGACATTAATGCTTTATTAACGACAGATAAGTAACATGATTAAAACATATATTACCAAAAATAACAATGTAAACAACCAAACGCAAGAAGTGCGCTGATTTTATTTCATTTAGAGTAAGTGGCAAATAGTGGATATAGTAGATACTGACAGTATAAGGTTGCGCTGCTGAGGGGAGGACAAATCAACACGCAACATAAACTCCGCATACTGAGGTAAAAATTAAAAACAGAATGTGTGTATGTCTAATATACAATTAACGTTAGTTAAGTCACTCAACGTTTTTACTATTATGATAGTTTAATTGCTTGATAAATAGCTCAAGCCAAATACAATATTATTTGGTAACTTATATTTACGCGGAACAACAGCGGATCTCACTGAATGATTCAGTGTTTTAAACGAATCGATAACGTTACAACGTGTAAGTTTTCACCACTAGAGGTTACATTTTCAAAACAATAACGTGACGCTGAAAAGCTTATTTATATTGTTATCTGTTTAATCACCTTATCACCTGTACATGACTTAGGACTGGGCGATATCTAACGATTTATCATGGGCATCTCCTCAGAAAAGGCGATTCTTGAATTAGCGGTAACGTAAATCTCCATCAGCTGTTTTCAAATGGAGCGGCAGTTAAAGCACGGAGCCATAAGTCGATCACTGACAATCTAACGTTACGCCAACTTTACGTTTTTTGGGATTGTTGCGAGTGTAATCATGATCCATGATATCAAAATGCACAATAAATAACAACCACTTCCGCATTTGTCTATGGGTGCTTCTCAATATCCCTCCTTGTCTCCTCGGTCCTCTGTCCTCCATCCTATGACCCGGAAACCGATCGAGCTCAGCCATCTTGAAGGACATCTCAATT
>JAUMHP010000080.1:8800062-8825119 GCA_032361065.1 Enteromius trimaculatus
GATAGCCCACACACATACACACACATAACAAATCACAATTTAACCGCTGGGCACAAACAAGTGGAAGGGGTGGATAGTATGCACATTGGGACGTAGGGTCAGTTTGTCACACAGCAAACACGTGACAGCAGTATAAACACAAACCCTGGAGCGCCACTCTGTGGTTGTACCCGTCATAGATCAGTGTAATCAGTATGCTGCGCATTCTACTGCATGACGGACACGGATTTGATGACTCGTGCTCGGATTTGCTGTTTCCACGAGTGATTAACTTTGTCTTCATTCGATTCCGTTATTTCGGTATATATGTATACATATATGTATACTTTAATGTTTTGAGAAAGACACGTTAATACCTCTACTGTGTAGCGCTCTTGTTTTCTCCCACACTGCCCTCTGCCGTTGTTTTAGTATAACGCTCACTCTTGGCTGAGATGTCACCTCTTTTCTCTGCTGCACTTGAGAGGCTTTTGTATAACATCATGCTACCAAAATACTGCTGAAACAGCATTTATCCGTTTCTCTTAAAAATAAAAACCTCTTTTTTAATTGACTGGCCTATTAAAGCAAAAAATACTATTTTACTGATTAAAAATCATTTACTTAACCTCAAGTTGTTTCAAATAGGTTTCTTTCATCATCAAGACATACATATGCTAGTAACCGAACATTGTCTTTCATAGTATTTTTTTCATACTATGGAAATCAATGACTACCGCCAGCCATTTAGTTACCATAATTCTTTAAAATATCTTCAGATTTACAGATTTAAAACAACATGAATGTGATTAAATAATAAAGTTATTTTTATTTTTAGGCGAACTATCCCTTTAAACACTTTCTATTTATTTGCCAAAATTGCTAATTTTAATAATAAATATTTAGATTATTCTTTTAGTTCATAAAAATATACAAATTTAGCCTACCAGTGACAAGGCTTTGACAACGCTCCATATTAGTTCAAATAAAATGCATTCTCTGGTATGATGAAAGAACATCATGGCTTTGAATCTGAATGCATTATGGTTATTAGGACTTATCATTTTATGTGATTACGATGTATTAATTGAAAAAATTCTGATCTGCATAGTACGTGCACATGCATACATATTTCCTTCTGGCTTTTCATTGCCATCACTGTTCCTTTGGGAGCACGAATCCACCCACAATTCGATAACAATCAAATCACACTGTGCTTTATTGTCTCCTGTAATCCAGATCCTCATTATATTTCACTCCGCAAAGCTCCCACAACACACAAACCCATGCCTTCATTCAGTGTCGCCAGTCCTTTAGCTTTAAAAACCAGGGAATTTGCCAGATTAAAGGTGCCATAAAACCTGTACATGTACATTATACCTTGACACACAGTATGTAAGGGATTACTAATAGCAGAGTTTCAGATGAGCTGCCAAGACAAGGTAGCACTGCAGTGAAAAAAGAGATTCAGGCCATCTGTCTTCTTCTGGCAGGAATGATCGAGGTATGGTATTCTGTATCAAGAGCTTGCATATTTCAACTGACAAAGGGAAGGGGAGGTGTGCTGTTTCTTTTTCTCGCACGAAACCTGTCTCTTAACCGCACTTGTACGTTTGGCTTTGTCTCTCTGATTACAGACACCTCCTGAATCCACTTTCCTTCCTCACCCTCTCCCGCTGAAATCAATCACGGCGTGCTCCTTCTCCTCCAATCAAGACCCTTGGACAAAAATTCTCCCTCTTCCCCCATTTTTATTGTTCATTCAGCCTGTCATGTCACAATAGAATAACAACCCATCCGTTTCCCTCACAATATCTCAGCACAAGCCTCTTGATACCTTTATCATAATGAGAGGAGAAAACAGCCAGCTGTGATCATTACACCATAACACAAAACAGTTAGACTTTACTCTGTTTTTTTTTCTCCAGCACCATGATGCCACAGCGTGTCCATTTATCATTTTCCCAGCTTTCTTTTCTTTGTTAGACAATGCTGCACTTACATATGCAAAACATCCTGAAACCTGCTTGTAATATAGCAGGTGGTGACACCCTCGGCCCCAGAAATCTAATCTACAAATCAGAAAATGACTTTAGACATATGAATAATTAATTTTTTTTTAAATAATAATTTTTCTTTTTGATATACTTGTGTAATTATAATAGACAGCTTTTTGTGTTGACTAATTATTATTTTATTTAGAATAATGTTAAAAAAGAAATAATTAAAATTATTATAATTTTTCTTGTTTAAATGACTCGCTCAGGGGAATCGCCACCTACTGACAAAGCGGTTTAACTGCAGATGGCTGAAGGAATAAATAAACGAATCGAAATTTAAATAGTCTTTACCATTGTCTTGTATATATCTGACTTTTTTTTTAATGCTGATAGAGAATGAGATTCTGCCCTGAAAGTATGTACCCTGCTGTATAAAATGCAAAATAACAACACATTTCCCCTAACGTCTATTAAAATGCAAAACGGGATCGTCTCGGTTACTCCAAAGCACCTTTAAAATATTACCGATGTTTTTAAATGCATCGAGTGACTGTACATACACATGGCTACTGAGGAAAATGTTAAATGTAAAGCGATATGATGTTGTTTTTGTGTGATTACATCCATGACAGAACAGCAGAAGGTTAAGTGGAGCATTCAGGGCTCAGCGGTCATGTTCAATGACCCACTGCTGAATGAATCCTCTGGGACTGACTGAAGCATCATTTCAGAGAGGGAGAAACACGAAGTGTGGAGGACTACAGTATAAACCAATCATTTCCACAGCAGGGAGCCACACACTGTATGTGCTTATAAAGCACACTAGAGAGGAACTTTCTAAAAGAGCATTGTAAAAATAACGTGGTCCCTCCTCGGCCAGGTGTTTAAAGCTTGGGAATCCTGGAAATATAAGGTCATGTTACTCATAGACAGACGTGAACAGAGTTATAAACACCAGTCTGTTAACAAAATGTAGCTATCCTTAATGGTGAGCGTGATTTCACCAAGTACAAGATGTTCCTGGATCAACATCTTTGTTGATCCTGGAACAACACTCCAATCAACCAATCTGAATTGAGGAATAATTATTCTGTAAATATCTGTTTTAGGTGCTTCTACACCCTTGTTAAAGAGCTATCATTGCTGACTGATTTTAGGCATCAATTTGGGGTAGGGGTAGGTTTAGGGGCAGGGATTGGGATAGCAGGTCTATATTTTTGGACGATAATGTTGATCCAGAGTCAACAAAAGATGTTGATCCAGAAATCATGGTGAGCATGTTGAATACATGAAGAGGTCTATAGCGTAGTAACAAATTGTGTTTTAACAAAGACTTTTAGTGGCCAAAACGTTTTACTTCACTTCAGTGTAGCCCTAAAAAACAGCATTTGATTTGGTCCAACTGAATGAATAGCGACCAGCAGATTGAGCCGGCTCTCTTTTCTTATGGAGACGAACCAAACAGATTACATGAACGAATTATATCTTGCTTGTGTGCAAACTGGTAGTGAACCATGACCTGACCTGCTAAAAGGAAAGTTGTCTTTCCTGAAACATATGAATGTGTAAACATGACTAAAAATAACTGATAATAGTGTTAGGCTGGAATGTTACTGAAGCTCTTTATTTAGGCTATTATTGTCGCATTTCTATACCTTGATAAAAGTTCATCAGTAGAGGAGAAAATATCTCCGCAGGAACAGGATGTCAAGATAATGTCAAGTTGACATTGGACATGTAGAATAGACATTGTATTTTGGTTGAGAATAACTGTGTCCCAAATGATGGACTATACACTATGCACTCAACTATTTAGTGTATGAATTTAATAAGATTATTTTGTAATTTAAAATTGATGTCTGATAGCCGCTCCTGCTTCATGATGTAATTAAAGCTGCGAGTTAAGCGCTACCAGTTAAGTGCATAGGTGCATCCCAAAATTCCAGAAAGGAACTGTGCACTTTAAATACTTGGATGATGCGACTGAAAAAAAACATGGAATGTGGAACACTTAAATGGACTCAACTGTTGCAGCTTTAACTAAAGTGGAACACCTCAAGAGTTTCAAAGTGTTCACTGGATTGGTTGAATTATAAATGATTTGCAGGAGATGTTTGTCACGTTCTTTAATTCTCCACCTGGAAACAAAGATGCCATGAAGCCAAACTCCCTGCCAAAAGATGAAAGCAGAAATGCTTGAGTTTTACACACCAGTCTGTTAACAAACAGCCTCATGGACGGGCCTTGGCCAATAAAAGCTACCATGGCTACCATACCTTAAGTCAGTCTGAAGTACATTAAAATAACATTGACATTAGAAAGTTAAATTAAAATGGAATTTTGGTCACCTGTCGTCGCAAGCAAAATTCAACCAATTAAAAATTTTATTTAAATAAGCGATTTATGACATGTGCCATATGTGATAGATTTGTTGCATTTGTTGGAACAGAATGCTTAAAGCTATCGGATTTGTTGACAATAAACAAACAGTGACATAAACAAGTTTTAGCAAACTAATCCTGGCTCACACATAAATAAACAAACAAAAAGTTAAAAACAACAACAGTTCCGGAGCACAAATCATGCGTGACGGTCAAAGATTTCTGGTGCATGTTTAGAAGTGATTAAAATAAGAGAATAAATGCTATTAAAAAGATTTAAAATTTAGAATATATTTTGTAAATAAAATATTTCCTCACTTCCATCCTATCAGCCCTGTTACTTAGACAGTCCTACACACAAACCACACACACATACACGCGCGTTTTTAAATCACAAAATGAACAACCTGATTGGTCCGCGTCTTACGCTCTGCTCGCGTTCAACCAATCACAGGGCGCGACACTGGAAAGTGGGCAGAGCGTGTTCACTCGCACATTATTCTTCTCGCAGGAAGAGCGGCTTTCAAGCGAGGGGGGGTTCTTTCTTACAGAAAAGAGAGAGAGAAAGACAACACTGTGTCCCAACACTGACCCGTTACCAACACTCCTCACCACCATAAATATTGATAAGTGACAGCCATATCATTAATATCGGTGTGCCAGGGGTGTAAAACGACTCCAAAACACTTGAAGCGGCACTTGACTCTCATCCGCTAACCGCCGCTGCTCAGTTACAACATCTCAAAACACAAAATCTCTGATGTTGTAGAGAAGGATTTCAGGTAAGTTCCGCCTTTGACCGTCTTCTCGGGTGTACGGAAGATGATCTGATTAGCTTATGGCTTTTGTAATTAGCTCCGTGTGTTAATCACAGCCACTGCGAGCTGCCGTTGAGGTGGTGTTATGCTTTATAAATACAAGAGACATTAGCTAGCAGGCTAGCATCATCATCCTCATCATCCTCATCACCAGTATGTTTTTGCCAACGATCATAGTGTTTGACAAAGATGCATCTCTTTTATTTATGTGCTAATATAAACATAACACCGCGACATTTAAGTCATCGGAAGGACAAGTAGATCCGGTCAAAAGGGTTATCGGAGAGTTTGGATAGGACTGAACTTGATAGTTTGGCTCGTGTTTTATTATTTCTTGCACCCGAGTCACGAGCGCTTTGTTGGCAACTTGTGCGCGCGCACAATCACGCACTCATCTCCTTCACTGTGCAGGTTTTAATTGCTCTTACACTAATTATGTTGATCTGCTAAGATAGTGTCATTGCAAGCTTGAGAGGTTACCCAAGAGAATCAATCTCGCCGGTCTTGGGATTTCTAAATCGAGCTTGCTTACTTGACCACATAGTTTTATTGTCAAATGTGTCCTGAGAGGTCAGGTGACAGTATTTACACACCATGTTTGTTTAGTGTCTGGCTTGTCAGAGATGTGCTTTGGAAGATCAATCCACTGTTTTTATTGTGGTTGTCACGAAGGTTGAGATGGGTGTTTGTATGTTGTTTGTTGCTAGAACTGGCTATCGAAAAAAATTTTCATAATGATACTAATTTGTTCTAAGACTGATGAAAAAGATGAATATAGATGAAACCACAAATGAAGTAGGCAGACGGTGAAGATGTAAACAGGTGGTTGACACTGATTGCATTTCTATGATGTGTTGTTTACTTTGTATGTTTGCAAAAACAATGTGCAGATGATTTGATAGATATTCGCTTAAGGGAAAAATCCAAAAATCAAATTTTGTTGAAAATGTACTCACCCTCAGGCCATCCGTTTAGGGCAGATTTGGAGAAATTTAGCCTTACATCACTTGCTCGCCAATGAATCCTCTGCAGTGAATGGGTGCCGTCACAATGACCGTCCAAACAGCTGATAAAAACATCACAATTATCCATAATTAACCTAATTCACATGACTCCAGTCAGTCATTAAAAAGTGAAAAGTTGCACATTTGTAAGAAACAAATCCATCATTAAGATTTTTTTAACAACAGAGAATGGATTTTTTTCTGTCTGGAAGTAGTGTTGTTAAGCCTTATGGACTGATATTTTAGCCGGAAGAAACAGTTTGAACTGTAATTATGAGCTTATTTATTGCAAACACACAGCTTTTAGCTTCGCAAGACATTTACTGAAGGACTACAGTCATGTAGATTACTTGTAGATTGCTGTGATGTTTTTATCAGCTGTCTGAACTCTCGTTCTAATGTCACCTATTCACATCAGAGGACCCACTGGTGAGACAATATCTGTTTTCATAAAGGAACAAACTCATCTACGTCTTGGATGGCCTTAGGCTGAGGAAATTTGCAGCAATTCCTTTTTTGGGGTGATCCGTTCCTTTAATTAGCATCCAGACAGTTAAAACTGCAGCACTCTAAAGTTTGCAACATATAATAAAACGAATACAGACAAAATGACAGTTGACACTATAAACAAGATTTTCAGTGTATATATTGTATACATTACAATAAATCTAAATGGTGTACAAAACAAGCTTTTTTGCTTCAGTAACCATAATGTTTGTGTCATACAGTTTAATGTAAAATGTGTGATACTTTTATTTTAAGTTGTGTGTCCTAATTATGCTTTATGGCGTTTAAACGTTAAATTGTTCAGCTCGCACATGGGGAATCCATAAACCAGATAATGAATCAAATTTCAGGCCCAGGTTGCACTTATGCTTTCTTGCCCTTAGAAAAAACAAAACAAATGATTTTAATAGATGCAACTGGTTTTCATTAGGATAGTTTCCATCGCCTAATTCAATTTAGGTGAAGTGTGGCACTGTTATAAAGATTTGTCATTCTAGGAGGTAGAACTAGAGCTGGCTAGTCACACTTAATTAGAAATATACTGAATAAGATCATAATCATGGCATTGTTTTCTTGTCCATTCAGCATGCAGTAAACACAGGCTGGATTGTACAGCCACCTGCCACTGTGTTGCACTAAGACCAAATGGCACTCTTAACAGCTTGTGATTGGAGGAGGCAGAAGTGTGTTTTAGTGGTCATTTTTCTGCAATGCTTTAGATAATATCTCATACACCACTCAGCCAAGCTGTTCTGTTTGGCTAAAATGATTTAGACCTAATGTGTAATACTGTAAAAACATGCTCCTTGACTTGTTAGTATACAAGGCTTTTTCTCTGATTGTCAGGGCTCAATAATGAATGGCTTACTGGACTGAGGCCAGTATGGGAAGGTTTCAGGCCAGTTTACAGAACAGCCGCTTGCCCTTTTGGACCAGTGCTGAGCTGCAAATGAATGTACATCCTCTGAGCTTGTACAACCATCTTTAAACATGACAAATGATTATTATTATTATTTTTGTGTGTGTGTTGTACTAGTCCTGCTATTTTATCTCTGAGATAATGTTGTCTAGCTGACTAACAGACCTGGCTTACAGTGCTGTAAACATTGTTTTCATTGTATGTTATTGTTTTCCAGAGAAAATATGTTTATGAATCAAAGGATTTACATTGTAGCTGAATAATTTATAGTTCTTTTTGTACTGCAAAATCTATTATTATTATTAATACTTTATTTAATTTAATTATTGTTATAATTAATACATTGTCTAACCATAGTGCACATTTTTTTTAAATATATGTTATATATAATATATTATTGTAATTATTAAAATGTATAAAATATATAAAATAAAACTTCTATTCTATTATTTCTAGTAAATAAAAAATGCATAGCTAAACATAAAAAAATATTTTCAGATGAATTCATTGTGTCCAGTGCAAATCAGAAATGCTTGTCGAGGTGCGCCTTGGTTGTCATCTGAACTGTTGTTTGTTGTGATATTTTGTGGTTTTGCTTTGCAGATGCAGCTGAGTAGTTGCCAATTTAATTATTTTGCAGACTTGCGACATTAAGTGACATTCTCCTCACAAATAGACTTATCTTAAGCACAATGGCTTAGCTTTATGGTTGCTCCTTAACAGTGATTTTCAGCACCATCTGCCTCCGGTTATGTGCTTATCTAGCAGGCTGAAAGAAAGTAAAAGACAATCAAACAGGCTGGGATTATCGCATGAGCATTTGGTCGAGCACAGACCTCAAAGCTGTTTCACCCATTTAACAAAACACTTAGACCACATGATGCCTTTTAATGAAGAATCTATAACGACATGACCACAGGTTCTTGTTTGTTACTGCTGTATTTGTGCACGTAGTTGTCAGAAACTTCGAAACAGCTAGAATAACTCTCAATTTGCTATTCTCTGATGATCTTGTTATTTCAGCGTCATGCTACAAAAAGAGTGTGTGGGAGTCTTAACAGTGTAGGAGAAAGCTATTAGTAATCATTCTCTGCTGGCCAAAGGGCATGAGAGTACTCTCAAGGGTATCACAGAGCAGCTATGTAAACTGTTGAACAAAATCAGTGTCACACTGACTCACAGCTGTGCTCATTTTTCACCCCTAAAGGCGAGGGCCTATTGTATTTGCGGTACATATAGGCCTGCCTCAGCTTTTGAAAACAGGTTAAAGCGCAGCACATCCTTCTCATCGCAGAAGCAGCACTCAATTCAGCCACATCCCGCCTTTTGAATCTTGTTTCCCGAACATAGTGCCTGACGTTTTCATATTTGAAGAAGATTCATGACTTTGTAGAGTCGCTCTCGCATTTTAACAGCAGAGAGTGGTTTTGTGGATAAATAGCTTGACTGTCACATTGCGAGCTCTTTCACACCATGAACGTTAACTATAAATACAGAGTTTTAAAGGAATAGTTTACTCAGAAATGAAAATTTGCTGAACTTTCCCACCCTCAGGCCATCCGAAACGTAGATGGGTTTGTTTTTTGATTTGGAGAATGAATCGCTTGCTTACCTGTGAATCCTCTGCAGTGAATGGGTGCCGTCATTTGAACTCTCATTCTGATGGCACTCGCCCATTCACTGCAGAAGATCCGTTCCGAGCAAGTTTTTCCAAATCCGTTCAAGTGAAAAAACACATCTACATCTTGGACGGCCTGAAGGTGAGATAATTTGCATCAGATGTTCATATTTGAGTGAACTATTCCTTTAAAGGACTGAAGAATTTACAGCAGCAGTTGACATAACGGCAGCACACGCTTGTAAGAAACAGAATGTTAAGGTTCGTTGGTGTGGAAAGTAATATAATAATCATTATAGATACTTATATAGTTATGTTCTTGGTGTGAATGTGCCTTAATTCTCTTTTATTAGCACAGTTTAAAGCTGAACATCACCGGCAAAGTGAGACGTAGCCTGCTGCGTACACTTGTGCCTCGCTGTATTATCCACATCAGTCAAGCTGTCTCACACAATCCTAGATTCTCGTGCTCTTTCAGGATAGAGGCAGCAATCGGGGAATCGGTGACAACAGAAGTAATCTGGTTAGCGTTTTTGGCATGGCGTGAATCCATCTTTTGAGCAAGTGTGTGCTCAGAATCCACCCAAGAGGGCAATTTGGGGCAGCTGCTGCCAGGGCCAGTGTGAAGCAATCATGGGGAGAGCAGTAAATAATGGGTTGTAAATGGAAGACATTTCCTATGAAGTGTCAGTCAGACGACTGGAGGGGAGATCCCATGTGGATGCTGGTGTGCTCTCGCTGCCTCGTTTCTCTGAGCTGATTTGTCAATATTTAGGCAGGGAGAGGCAGCATTTACATAATGCTCCATCACATTGACACACTGTTCCTTTTGATCCGAGCCTTGATTCGTGTCATAGTTGACCGACCCGGCATGTGGCTTAGCACAGTCTTGGAAATGTGTTATAGTGCCGCAACACTTGGTGCTAGGAGAAACTAGGCAAATAAGGTAGATTTTTCTCCCAGGGACCTATTCTTTAAATTAAAGGAATGGTTCACCCAAAAATGAAATTAATGCCATCATTTACTCACCCTCGAGTAGTTTCGATTCTGTATGAATTTCCTTGTTCTGCTGAACAACATAAAGGAAGAAAGTTTATGACCAGGCTGTTTTGGGTCACCATTGACTCCCATAGTATTTATTTTTTCCTACTATCGAAGTCAATGGTGACTCAAAAAAAACTGGTTACAAATATTTTTCAAAAAATATAAAAGAAATTCCTACAGATTTGGATCTACTCGAGGGTGAATAAATGATGACAGAATTTTCATTTTTGGGTGTACTATTCCTTTAAGCAAAGCCATGAGGGTAGTCTTAGACGTTTTGTTTACTCAAAAGCTTTGAAAATGTGCTTTATCAACTAAAGGAATGTTTTAATTAAGAATATTGTGTTTTAATGTTAATTACAGCAAGTATCTAAATAACTTAATAATAAAAGAATAGCGGAGTGCATATAATCTAACAATATATTGAAATTAAGGACGATATCGTAGGATTCATAAAAAAAAAAAAAAAATCCAGGTGGTGAATGAAAAAAACAAATACAACCAACAGCCAATACAAATCTGATCTAAGGAGCCTTAATCATGACAAAACTGGTGTTTGTGATTATAATAAACAGATTGATATCATATTTTGGTGTAGATGCTTACACAGTTATTGTTGTAGTAACATTTGGGGTGTAAATAAATAAAATCACAGGTTTTTCACATCAGCAATTTTTCTTTTTAAACTCTAAATCCTTGGAATGGCTGTAAATTAAACCTAAAATGTAAACGGCTTTGCAGCTTAAAATTCTAACTTGCTATAGATGTATAAGCTTCAGATTTTTCCTTTCATTTTGTCTCCTTTTTTTAACGAGGAACCAGTTGAAATTATTTATTTGTGGTGATCAACATTATGCCATAAATGCTTTCAAACTGGCCTTAACTTAACCTGGATCATTACTTTAGGGCATTGAGGTGAAGGTTAGTGTGTAGATTATCTCATCACTGGTCTAAAGAGGTGTCGTCTGGTTAATTTACCTCTTACCTAACTGGTCATTAATCGTACCTCTTCTTTACAGTCTGCAACTGATGGCTGCCATCTGTACAGCCAAGTAGGTTATTCTTTATGCGTCTGTTGTTCAACTGTAAGGTCTGCTTTGATTTGCAAAAGGCAGCGTGACTGCAAATCACCCTTGTTTGTTGGAAATCCATGATTCCTCCTTGAAAGATCTGATGCCCTGGACAATGCTGTCATGCTCCTTCCAAAGAGCTCTTGATGGGCCATTCAAATTCTGTGTACTCATTAAATTTAACAGTCTGACAACACACACTGACAGCACGCATAACAATCTAGCTCTTTCATTCTTCTCAAAAGATGTTTTCTGGTGTGTGTGTGTGTGTATGTGTGTGTAGCACAAATGCCAAAAGCGGGTAATTGGCTGCAGCAGTGCTTTCTGCATCTGTTGTTTTAAGATATTAGGCTGACACTCAGGGCAGCCTGGCAGAAATGAGACAGGCCTCCTTTCTTCCTCCCTGACACCGAGAGGCTCTGTGTGACTTGAGCAGGGCTGATTTCCTAGTGTTTCTTGACAGTTTTTGAGAGAGTCATGCAAATGTATTGTACATCATTTTTCTTGTAGCGTCTAAGAAGAGAGAAAAACAAGCAGTAAGATATGCTGAGGTTGTGCTGCAGACAGGGTAGCTTCAGATACTTTTTTTGTAGCCTAATAATTTCTGCAAATGTAATAGATATTTGATCATGCAGTCAGTAAATAGAGATGTTATGTATCTTTATTAAATGGCTTTCTGGAATACTTAGCAGTTCCTGTTAAAGCCGATTGGAAGAACTGCCAGGAAATGCGAACACAGCTGGATAAGTGAATATATAACAAAAAAATAAGGTAGAAAGTAATTTAATTGTTCATTTAATAATTCAAATTAAAGAGAGCGTTAACCCAAAATTTAACCATTTCATATATTACTCACCTTTTGTTTATCTGCGTAACACACAAATATTGATTTATTTTATTTTAGTTTACTTTAGTTTAACATTATCATTAATAATAATTGTTAATAATAACAATATATATTATTATTAAATATAATTAATAACAAACAGCAATAGTTATTATTTTTGTTATTAATTAATATAGTAATTAAGATTAATAATAATTGATTGTATTTGTTAATGATTGTTGTTATTATTAATAATAGTAATACATTTTGTGATTTTGCTTTCCATGGTTTTAAATATATTTTAATGGAATATACAAGTTGGATAATTAAAGATATGCTCTTATTAAATATGTTCTAATTAAAGATATATTTTCTGTTTCTAATTCTTTATGAAATAATTTTTTGAAATTTATGATTTTTTTATTTTTTATTTTTTTATTAAGTTGGAATTTATTGTCCCCTATTTATTTATTTTTTAAATGGCCATCTAGTAATTGGAATAATATAAATTCAGCTAATAAACCCTTTATTTATTTATTTATTTGGTGATAGCAACCAGCTGTCGTTATCCCTTAAATGTAATGATGGATAACAATCCTGTTTCTTTTAGTATTCACACAGTTATTAAAAGCTTATAGTTTAAGTCAGCAGTTTATTATTGCATAAAAAGGGTCAAGAGTCAAAAGCAGTCAAGCAGTGACATTTACCTTTGTAATGCCAAGTGTGTTATACCATGGCTGTATTTCGCCATATAGCTGTAACCAGGCACTACCAGGGATGCCGATGAAACTTCCTGCCAGTGAACAGCTTAACGTAACATGCTCAAGAATTACGGGACCCTTCTCCAGATTGCTCCAAGATGTCCTCCCAGATCAGACAGAAGTGTGCTATGAGAGTCATCCTGTGGAACTGGGGAAGGGGGGATAGACATTCATGATTTTAAAGCAAAGCCAAAGCAGATGTTGAGAAATAAAAGTACCAAAGGCTTACTATAGGCTTCCATGACGTATCCTGAGTGCAGGAAGGGGTGCGGGGAGCTATTAACAAACTGGTGTTTTTGTTTTAATAGTGAACCACTTGGCTGCCTGTCTGCTGTCAGTAGAGAGGGTGGAAAATAAGATGGCATCTTGTAAGAGAACGGAGCCATGTTGACTCGTCCCTGCTGACTGAAGACTCACACTGCTGATTAGGTAAAAGATTGCCTGCTGTAATGACATGACATGGAGTGAACATTGCACACAAACACGGTCTCTGCATACCGGTGCTTTTATTGCCTCGCTCTTACAGCTGCTTCGTGTAGTGCCTGTAGTATAGTACTATCTTTCGCTAATGCCAGTGTTTTCAGGGTACAGTTATGGGGAGCGCATATTTATACACACACACACACACCCCCACACGGATGTAGACAGTCACTGCTTTCCTTGACACTCTGAGTCTGTTTCTAGTCTGGTTTGTCCATTTGTAAGTGCATTAGTGTGAGGAATGAGAGTGGCAGAGAGGGGAGGATGTATTAGCAAAGCCATACAATTTTCTGCGATGCATTAGCACGGGCCGGGGGAGGAGAGCCTAGGCTTCTGCACTGTGCCTTTCAGTAACATCCCATATAAACCCAACTCAGGCCCATTAACCAATGCTTTTAAATATTAAACCAGCTTGTTTAGCAAGGGATCTGAATCATCTCAACCCTAGATGGCTAGTTAAATGTAATATATTACCTGAAATATGACACACCGCTCAAAAGGTTTGGATACAAATGTTTTTAAAAAGAAATGAAGGCTTTTATTCTGCAAAAATGCATTAGATTGATCATGTAAAGATCTGTTATATGTTACAATGTTTGCTACTTATGTTTCTTTTGCAAATAAATGGTGTTCTTTTGAACTTTCTAGCCTATTTGTCAAAGAAATTAAGCGAATAACTATTAAGATTTTCTCAGAAGTGTTAGGGCTGCAAAATGATTAATCGTTAATTAATGATTAATTAATTGTGTACTGTGTGTATTTATTATGTGTAAGGCTGGGTATCGTTTAAAAAAAAAAAATTTGATACCAGTTCCTGAACGATACATTTTTTGATACCAATTTTATGAAATCTGTTTAAACACAATTACATTATCTCAAAAAAATTTTTTTTCTTGTTGAAAAAAATCTCCTGAGCCACTGCATTGAAAAATATATATCGAACACAGTAAATAAAGTTCAAATAGTTTTCAGTTTACACATCTGTTATGATACCTTTACATTACTGCATTATTAGTTATTCTTTTATTACCCTTATCATTTTTTTCCCCCTCTGAAAATGTTGTGTATTTCAATTTTTTAAGGCATAAAACATTTTTCTTTTAAATAAATGAAGATTTAATTTTATCATTGAAAAATAAAGGGGATTTTATAGTACAGTTTAAAATACTGAAGAAATACAGTTTTAATCATTTTTGTAGTAGCCTATTATTTACATTCTACTCAACAATAGTAATATATTTCTGCTGCCATGTCCAAACCGAACTTTTATTTTGACGGCTTGCCATGAGTACCTTTACAGTTCTGTGCGTACATGATATGACGATAGATTTACTCAAACGAAACAGTCAAAGGCTCTTGAAGTAACCCTCGAAGCAATTCTGGAGAAGTTATTCATGCAGTCTACTGTATTTATGTCCTCATTTAGTGAGACGCAAGACGTTAATATCACCGGAAGCGTCACAATGATATAAATAACACAAGGCTATTTTACACACTCCTGGTCAAACACACTGGCTAGTGCTGCAGTCTTATTGGCTTGCAGACGTTGATGAGATTAACCCCTTTAGGAATAAAAATTGGGTACCGAACGACGAGATTTTTTCCGATACTCTGTTGTATCGAGGCAATTCAGTCGGAACCTAGAAAGTATCCACCTCGATACCCAGCCCTAATTATTTGTATATATAAATCCATACACATATATTTATTTTTTAATAATTTATTTTAATCTATTTGTATGTCAACTTGTGTATAATTTATATATAAATATGAATATTTGACATGATCTTTCTGATTTACATAAGCTGAACTTACAGCACGCTCTCTCGCTGACCTGAGCTATCTTTCCATCCATATTATTGAGTCTGCTTAAACCTTTTTCTGGTACCTTTTTCAGCACATGGAGAGAGTTGGCGTTCACCCTTAGTTTATATTTCCCAGACACTTCAAGGTAAAGATAATCAATATTCATCAGTTATGTATGTGGCTGATCTCTTCCTTACACTATTGAGTCAGGCTTTATACACAATCGACTGCTCCTATGCGCAGTAATGGATGAAAACCATATATGTGCAGCTGCATGCCCAGGTCATATCAGTCCGGTGGAGATCATCGCTGTAACATTACAGGCCCCAGTGTTTCTTCCTTTCTGTTTGCTTTAATGCTTTTCTTCAACGTTCAGTTAATCTTCAGATCAGGAGAGGCCACCTTCAGATGCTAAGCATTGTTCAGGGCTTGCTCATAACGCCATATATTCTAGCACACTTGTGTTTTTACTGCAGCGCCCGCACAAAGCAGAGTCCCGTTTGATGTTTTAATAGAAAATATGTGAGGATCTGAAGGTGTGAATTATGTGCTTGAGAAAGAGAGGGGGGGTGGTCTGCTGTCTTTGTGCTCTCTAATCAGTCCTGACTCATCAGAGAGTGCCGCTAAGACTCTCCTCTCCTCCGCCCTTCATTTGCCCTTGCACCACGGCCACTTCCTCTTCACGGCACGACCGCTAACAGCACATTGGTGTCTATTAGACAGCTCCTCTTTTTTTCCCCCCCTTTCTCTCAGATACCCTTCTTCGCTCTGGTTTGCTGTAGAGTGGTGCATGACGATGGGTTCGCACCTGTAGTTTTCCTCCTTATTACATGCTGCTGTTGTGGCAAAGACAAGCAGGGGAGAGAGGAACGGCGTAAACAATAAACCGAGGCAGCGCTATCTAATGGATCAATTTGTAATAAATCTGTTGCCTCGAGCTGTTGAGAGATTCAGCCCTGCAAAGGTGACTGCATTTTTCCGTCCTGAGCACGGAGGCTTGGATAAGGTTGACAGATATATCAATGCATTTAATGAACCCACTGGTTCGGGAATGCAGGAAAATGTAGTGAAGGCCAGTAATTCACTTATCAAAACAAGATTTTCTCTCTTTTATCATTGAAGCGTTACCCTGGAGCTCTCACTCTCTCGTTCTGTGCCAGCCCGTATGTTCTTTTCTTCTCTCTTTGCATCATTTGCATTGAGGGGCTTTGATTGGACCGGGCACATGAGGCTCTCTTGAAATGGCCAAATAAATACGCACATTGCGAATGGATTGATTTTAAAATCATCCACCGCTTTGTGCGCCTGTAATGATTTCAGACGCCGTTCTGTTTTCGCAGTGAGCTAGCACTTCTGTCTGTTTTTATTATACCGAAAAGCTATAAAATTGATGGTGTCTACTCAAAATTTAGTGCTTGAGATAGTCGCCGCAATATTTCTTCATATAATGGAAGAGCGTAAGTGGCGACAGTGGTTGTTTTGAGAGCGGTGAAGGTAATTCGACACCCACCTTTTTATTGAATGCCCTAGGGATTTCACACGGCACAAATGCGTCACGGGGCACCGCCTCATGAAAAAAACATTAACAGGAAAAATTAGACAAGAAATGCTTTAAAGTCTTAGTCAACGGAAGTATTGATTTTATTCAAATGGCAGTATTAGCCTCAGTAATAAGTGCCAACGAGTCAGGGGTTAGCACTCGTACATCTTTAGGGTGTGAAAGTGACATTTTTGCTAGTTAGAGGAAAGGAGGCTTGTATATATATCCCTATTTTATATCCCTTCTTATTGTGTGTTTCTAAAAAAAAAAGTCTGAGGATGTGGTAGGAAATTGGTGCCATGTTACAGTGTAGGAAAAAGCACTGGAATTAATTTGCTGTATATCAGTGACCATTTGGGACATGTAGGAATGTAAAGTATCTGTGTGGATCGACAGGCTGACAGGCTCTTCATATCAGTTTTCCTTCTGTTAAGCTGTGGATTATTATTGCATGAACACCTTCATTGGCTTACGATTTCATCATTGTTTTTCAGCATTTTTGGCT
Source organism: Enteromius trimaculatus (assembly GCA_032361065.1). Lineage (NCBI taxonomy): Eukaryota > Metazoa > Chordata > Actinopteri > Cypriniformes > Cyprinidae > Enteromius > Enteromius trimaculatus. The sequence continues at coordinate 8,817,321 of JAUMHP010000080.1, forward strand.
TTACACGGATGTTTCTTTTCCTTGCAAAGGTGAAGCAAAGCTATTAAGCCGAGTATTTTGTCTGCTTTGATTTCTAGGGCGTGTAATTTGAGCTTCTGCCAAATCGAACTGTTAAGCGAGTAATTCTCCGTTCAGACAGATGCACACTTTTGCTCAGAGGTGTTACGTTCACACATTACGTTGACAGTGTGCATTTTTAGCTTTATTTTTCACAACAAACACTTAAGGGCCCTCTTATCGTGTTTACGCACCTCCCTTTTGCTTATTGCAGTTATTACTGTATTCCTCTTTGCTTGGAGAGCAGCTCTCCTCCTCCATTCATCCTCCAATTTGAAGAACGACGTGCGTGTTCCTGTGGGCTTTTTAAGCGCTCCCGTCACATGCTGTCATCAAGGGGTACGTCAGCGTACAAACGGCTGCGGGTGAGCACAGATGAGCGATGGCTCGTGCTCTCACTTGCACTTTCTTGTAATTATTGGAATTGATGTTTTTGCCGAGACGCTCCACATCTGTACGATCTGCAATAAAGAAGGAGGGAGCGCTGAAGCTGCTAGACTGATAATACAAGGCAATCAACCTTCTACTTCCCGCCTCTCTCACGCAAAACGGAGCAGCAAAAATCCTAATTAACCGATCGGCCGAAAGCACCCGGCGTGTTTTCAGCTGCTACTACTTGTTCTCTAATGAAGACACAAACCCAGCACAGACTGCTACTGCGCATTTTCTACCACCAACCTTCTAATTCTTTTTCATCTCTGATTACCACTATGCTTATGCATATATAAGCAAGTAATCCTGGCACTGGATGCTCATTGGTCAGCAGTCCAGCCAAACCTAATATTGTAACCGCTGAAGCTAAACACTTTTCATCTAGTTACTGTGTATATGCACAGAATCAGAAGACTAATATTCGGTTGCTTTTCACAATGTCAGGAACTATTAGTACAGAGGTCTTCAACTTTTTTAGGCCAAGGCTCCCTTGATAGAGAGATTGAACATATTGTTACATATTTTATGAAAACAAGAGTTGCATCATCAGCCATGTGTATATCACCATAGTATCAGGTTATTACATATTTTAGAATTTGCAAAGCCATTCAAACAAATAAATATATATGTAAATATATATATAAATTTATATGTAGCCATATACTTCACATTGTAATTTAATATTGACAGAATATTAGAAAACTATTTGTATTTTTTGATCATTTCCCTGTTGAAGATCTTTATTCTGGAACTATGCCATTGAAGAGTTCAAATGTAAAATTGGCATCTGAACTTTTCTTCTAAAATAAGCATTTATGTTAATAAGTTTAAGTTTATGTTGAGTTATTTCTCTTTAATGTCAGTGAAAAGAACAGTATAATTTTGTGTCCATAAAAAGTAATTTTTTGTTCAGAATATTTGGAAATATAACAAATGATGTTTAAAGCAACCTGAAGGTAAGTTACTGATTGCAGAATTACATTTTTGGAAGACCTGAATAGTGTTTCCACTAGTCAACTATGTGATGTACAAACCTAGTACTGCACGCGTTGCGCCTAACGAGACATTTAGTTGACTTTATTAATCACGTAGCACAAATTCTGAAACCTAATCGCTTAAACAGAGTATATATATGATGCTTTTTTCCCCCTGACTGTGTGTCTTTGAAGATGTGTTTGAGAAGGTTACAGTGATAGCGAAAGAGAGCGGCTCTGCCACCTGAAGGTGTCTCGGGGGTCCGTCACAGTAAATCAGTGAGCTGAATCCTGCCTCCCTGATGGTTATCAGTGCTTATGTAAAGTGCTCCGTTCCCCCGCTGTTCTAGGGAGGGAGGCAGGCGCGCGATTGATCTCGCCATTGATTTCCCACATCGCTGCCTATTTCTGATGACACTGGAGTTGTCTCTCCTTTTTGTCATCGCAAGTGTTCTTTGAATCCAGCCTCGTCTGTTAGCAGAGGCGGAATCGTCTCGTAATTGAAGCAGCTCCGTAACCTTTTTTTTCCCTTCTCAGTGGCGAGATTAATTATTGTCTAGTCACAGGCAATCATTTCTCACTTCTAAAGCAAATTACATAGGGGTCGTACGTTTGCGCTTCGCCACTGAGTGGCATTTATTTCCGAGGGCTGTTGTTCCTGGCTTTTGGAGAAGGGCTTTAGACCGTGTGTTTCCAGGCTGCCTCTTCTCCTGGTATTTACCTGTAATCCTGTTTTTATCTGCCTGTGGAGGAGGAGATGAGCCCAGCACCTCCCCGCTACCAGCATTGCTCTTTGTTTTGTGAAAGACTGAAGTAGCTCTAGGGGACAGACAGACTGGAGAGCTGAAGAGGGGCTCTGCCACTTACTTTCCCCTGAGAGCGTTCGCTACTGCCAAACCGGCGGCTGCTGCCGAGCTGCCCACTGTCACCTGACCTGGGTGTAACCCACAGAGAGACCACATGCTCCTCTGAGCAGAATGCTAATTAGCGGGGAATTAAATTTCTCTCAGTCTCATTCATCTACACCGAGCAGCAGGAGGCCTGTGTATTCTCTTGTACAATCAGTTTATTGCTTAAAAAAAAACAAAATCCTCTTGGAAATGCTTTGAAGGACTTCTAATATGTTGTTGAGCTTTTTGCCCGTTTAGTTTTTTTGTGTGTGTGTGTTATATATCGAATATATATCGAGTTATAAGTCAAATGCGTTTCACACCCATGTAAGTGTCCATGGTAAAGAAAAAGGTTTTATTTATTTATATAAATATTTTATAAACAAATGCTGCTAAAAATGAGCTTTGCCATTTACATGATTCAAATTAGTTTCATTTTAAATTTTAATAGATTTAAAATATATTAAAATATTAAACAGTTATTTTAAATTCTAATAGTATTTCACAATATTAATGTTTTTACTGTATTTTTGTTCAAATAAAAAATAAAATAAAAATGCCATAATAATAATTTTACCATCTATTGACAAGGCAAGTTAATAAATAAATGAATGCATTTCTTTCTGTTTCAACATAAAAGTTCAAATTATTTTGAGCATTTTTAAAGACTTAAAAAAAAAAAGACTTTTAAAGACTCTGTCACCCTATAATGTGGTCCTCTGTGATATATTTCCCCCTTTTTTAGTGTTATATCATTAAATGTGTATCACAATGCATGAATTGCATTTTCATGCATTTGTAAACATATTAATACAGTGTACAAAATAAAAACAACAATTCTATGTTGTTGCATGATATGTTTTGGGGTACTGTGGTATTATTAGATGCCCATCCGTTTAAAGGGTTTGTCCGTGCTCTCATCTCTCACCTCCGTGTCGACTGTCAGAACACAAAGCAGTCAGTAATTATCACGTACGAGCTCATTGCAAACATGAATTAATAAAAGGGAGGTGAAGCGCCGTTGCCTCGTTTGCCTCACGTAGAGACGGGCTTGTCTCAGGCAACCAGAGCAGCACGTCGTAATAAAAGCCAAATAATGCTCCTGACAGCAGCAGTTTAAATTTCACTCCTCACCCAGGCAGCTTTTTTTCACATTGCAGCCATCAGTCACTCCACAGTGTGCCCTAGAGTAAAAGAGAAAGAGAGGGAGAGAGATAGTTGTGGAACAGCATTATTCCTTCAGTGCCTCACCAAGGCTCAGTGTCGCAGTCTGCTCTGCTAATCAACGCCATGCGCTGTGAATTACAGAGTAAACAATACACAATGCTTCCTCTCACTCGCACATACAATCTCTCTCTTTCTCTCTTCCTCCTCCCAAGAGCATTTTGTCTTGCCTCTGCAGCCGTGGAAACAACAACAAAAAAACCAGGGTGAAATAAATGGCAGTTTTCTTTCGTTGTCCCTTCTAACCTACCTTCTTGAGCTTGTGCCAGAGGAGAGCTTGTCTGCCTTGTAAATGGCAGCGTGGCGATAAGAATGATGAAAGGGGGCAGTGAGTGTGACCTTTCCTCCGATAGAAGGATGGTCAGGAGCGAGAAATGGAGAGGAGAAGAGAGAAATAATATGGAAATGTTTTGAAAAGCATACTGCCGTACTCCTCTTATTATTGTGTATTCTATATAGTGCTATGGCATCCCATCTGTTTGTCTGTCTATCCACACAACAAACAACTATCAACTAACTATTAGTAATCAGCAAATGAAGAATTTGAGGAAAAAGTCGTAGTTAATAGTTCCAAGTGTAACATCATTTATAGTTTATAGCCTTAAGCTTATTTTATTGTTGTGTAATTGACATAATTTTTATGTTCATATCATTAAACAGCCTTTTTGCCAGTTTGGCAATGGTGGATTTGTGGGTCGTTTACAATTAATCACTACATCACTCTGCTAAATTGCAACCCTAAAAATAACCATTTTCAATTCCAGAATGAAGGACGCCACTTGATAAATTTAAACGGACAGAGGGATGAAGTCATGTGACAACAATGTGGCTTCTGTTTGAAATGCCTATAGTTTCATAGTAGCTAGTTTACTGTTTATACAAAGTAAATCAGAAGATTCCAAACATTGGTTGGAAACGACGGGCATGCCTTTTAATTGTATCGGACTCCCGAAATGAGAAACCATAACAGGGTAACAGTTGGCCTATGAGATTATAATCTCAGGCTGCAGAGAAATGAGAACGACGGAGGGGGCGAGCCGTGAGAGCAGGGTGTTTTATATTCTCTCCCAGGCTGTGATGGTGATGCTCGCGGTGCTGGCTGTTTTGTGTTGGTGTGAGGCGAGCTCTGCAGCACCACCTGATTTGACTTGGTAATGCGGCATTGATGAGTCTGGGGGGAAATCGGCCAGAGGAGCACAAATGCGCTGCAAAACTGCAATGTTAAATATGCTGTCAGTTCTCTCTCAGCCGCTGATAAAAAGAGAGAATGGAGTGAGAGGAAAAAGAGGAGAGGGCAAGGGGAGCGATATAGCTGTCAAGTGCACATGCCCGCTGCCGCCCAACTTTCCTGACGGACGTGAATATGCCGACTGAAAGGTGTTGATTGGCACCGGTGTCAGCGCTAAACTCGTAATGTGTTTCTGAGATGCTACACCTCTCCGTGAGAAATGATTAGGCCACGTCGGAGAAAGGAAACACTTGCACTGTTTAAAACTTCGTGGTGAGAGAATATTGAATATGTTCGGCAGGGATGAAAGCTGAGAGTGGAAATAAGGCCAAGCTATTAATTCCTCTGATGGTTTTTAAGAGCACAGTTTTATTGGTGCTGTGGCCTTTCTTTGCACTCAATCTCACATGCACAGTAGTTTCCTGAGGACGCTGGACACCGAGGCTGTTGGCCTTGACTGAAGGTAATTAACTTAAAGATTAGCTATAGTCAATTCCCAACACTTAGTTTATGGGTCAATGACAAATAAGAGTGTCCACCATAAAATAGGACAAATCTCTGAAAAATCTTGTTAAAAACGTTTTTTATTTATTTTTTTATTTTTTTGGTTTTGAGAAAAAGAGAAAAGAATACTTGTATTCAGCAAGGACGCATTAAATTAAACAAAAGCGACAGTCAAGACATTTACAGTGTTACAAAAGGGTTTCAGAAATAATGTTCTTTTGAAATATTAACCTGCACAGGCCTTTTCAATGTTTGAAAGTAATAATAAGAAGAAAAACGTTTTTTATTTGCATCAAACCAGCATAATAGAATGTTTTTTGACAATTCATCATAGAATAAAGTAAAAAAGCAGTGTTAAAAAAAAAAATAAAAAAAATAAAAAATATATACATATATATATATATATATATATATATAATTTTTTTTTTATTATTTATTTTATTTTTTCACATTTATTATTTTTTAAGGTTTGTGTGTGTGTTTATGCATATCAATAAGCCAAAGAAGCGGAACTAACCTTGCCTTGTCGTTAAAAAGGTCAAATAATCTGATGTTTTAAAAGTCATGACTGTCTGATGAGCTTCTCTCTATGATATCATTTCCTGTTTGTTTCTACATCTTGACTTCATGAACATCATGTCATTGACCCTTATAATAGATGCACAACCTAACCTCCCACTCGCTGCTGTGTTAATTCCAGATTCCCTCTGTGCTTTCACAGTGGCTGTGGCTGCAGTTAATATTAATGCACTCTGAACCGAAGAATGCCAGCATAGCTTTATCCCTGCGACTAGGTAGAAGAGGAGCAATAAAGCCTTGTCTAGATAAGGATCAATACAGGATATGACAGTCCTAATGTGATGTCTGAGCCTGAGAGAAGGATAAAGATGGATTTCAGTGGACGGAAACACAGTAGCAGCAGCAGCCGCATCCATGACGTTACCACCCAACAGCTGCAGCGCTGTTTATTTAGTTGTTTGATAATGATGCTTGACCTTTCCATTCAAGTCTGCCTCCGAGCATTCACACGCCCCTCTGCAGCGAATCCGTATCCGTGCCTGTAGTCCAAGGCCAAAAAAAGCTGTTTGTTTGCGTATGTGTGTGTGTGTGTGTTGTCGATGTCCCTGGCTGTTAGCGTTGATGAGCGTCTCGCTTTTCTCAGGCCGGTCCCTTCATGCTTTGCCAGTCCCAGGAGTGGATTGTTTCAAATTAGTATGCATTAGGTGGTTAGTGCGGAGCGTTTCATTATGCAAGATTGCACTAAACTGTCTATGTTATGATTAGCCAGTTTCCCCTAAATCAAAGTCAGGCACATGGTACAGCCTTAATCTCTTCATTTTCTCACAGGGAGCCGCGCTGCAGAGAGAATGAACGAGCGAGCGAGCGAGGGAGGGAGGGACCAAACGAGAGGATGGAGGAAATCAGGGGAAAAAATGGTGTCTGAAGCAGAGATAGTAAATCATCTGGCATTAGATGAGCTTGGGCAGTCTGTGCAGTTAGTGTTTCACACCGAGAGATCTGGGGTGTCCTGGTGTTTAATAAAAAAAGCGTGAAGAGGAAAGAAATATGTAATGCTTTGTTCCATTAAGCGAGGCAAATGTTGCACCTGTGTGTCCCCGAATCGCTTTCATCCATTTTTTGTTATTTTTTTTATTTTATATATCACGTTGTCCAGCGCTGCAGTGCAGCCTCACCTAGAGAAGCCCATTAAATCAAACCATGAATCATTTACGCCAGCCTCGCTCACACGTGCCGCCTGCATTTTTAATGAGAGATTATTGCATTTCATAAACAGAGCTTTAAAAAATTCAAATCATATTGATCCGGGACTGAGAAGCGCCCGAGTTGGATTGTATCTTTGCCGTTTCGCCTGTCCCACTCCCTGCTGTTTCTCTCTGGGGTTTGATTGACGCACTGTTTTTTTCCCCCTCTCCTAGCTTCATCTCATTGAATCAATTAATTCGGTCTATCATGACTTCATTTTGCGTTTGGTAGCAGTGTTGGCAGGCTCCATCATCAGCCACCCACGTGTAATGAGAGGACATTTTAACAATTAGCGCAGGTGAGAGACAGGGCTCTGTTTAAAATGGTGGCGGCAGCAGCAGCGACGTGCCTCTCGTGCGGAGGTGTTGTGTTTCTGCGAGGTGTTTGGACAGGCACCGGGGTTAATGTGCTGGAAAAGAGTGATTTAGGTCAATGGCGGTGTCTACATCTGTCACCGAGAGAGAGAATGAGGAGGGAGGAAGGGGAAGAGAAAAGCTAGTGTGAAAGAAAATGATAAGCCGACGCTTACGGCGAGCTGCGACGGTAACAAATAAGCAGTTTCACCTCTTTATAAGGGAGCAGGCTGCTAAAACCTGAGCAAATAGCGAATGTACATCTCTCTCCTGTCTCGTCTCAGGAGTACGCTCCAGTTTCTGTGTAAATATCACACTCGCTGATGAGGAAAAAGTACTTGGCTCTGCACAAGGGGATTAGAGCAGCTATTTT
>JAUMHP010000080.1:8825129-8844331 GCA_032361065.1 Enteromius trimaculatus
ATTTATTAATGCATGTCTGTGTCTGCCACTGACTCGTGCTGTTTAATTTTTCAAATCGTGCCGCGCTGATTCAGGAGCAGTGCTATGATGTGATGTTATTCTGAGTAAATGGTTTACATGTAAAATAGACTAGCATTCTGTGTCAAATAATTTTTTGTTCACTTAACGCTATTTATCGTGTTTGAAAGGGATAGTTCAACAAAGAAACGCTAGCGTCGTTCCAAACCTGATTTATTTTCTTTCACAAAAGATCTTTTAAAGAAGATCATTGACTTCCTTTGTATGAACAAAAAACATTTCTGAAATAAAATAAATAAAGGCCTGGTTTCATAGACAGTGTTTAGCTTAGTTCAATTAAGACATTTTTATAAACATACCTTAAAGGAATTACTGGTGTGCATTTTAAGACAAAACAAAGGCGCCGACATGTTTTAGGATCAGTCAGTCAAGTTTATTTCAACTAAAACCCCTCCGATTTACATAGCTTTAAAAAAAATCATATTGATCCGGGACTAGGCTTAAGTTTAAGCCGTGTCTGTGGAACCGGGGGAAAGAATATTAGAATTATAAGTTAAGCTTTAAAAAGAATGAGGCTAAATAAATATATGAATCCAATCCAAAAAAATGCTCAATATTATAGCCACAAGAGGAATTTAGTTAACGTTACGTTTTTAATAGGAGATCTTAAATGCTTTTGTGCCCTGAAACGTTTTACCCTTGAAAGTTTGTGGAATCTAAATGTAGGAGAATGCATAAAAGGCTTTTTTATGAATAGCATCAGGCCAGTCATTTAACACGACCCCTCATTTCAAACAATTTTCTGCAGCATGGCATTTAAGCAGTTACTCCCAAGTATAATAAATGCATTTTGGCTTGTTTTAGAGGGCAAAAAATGAAGCATGCAACAAACACGCTTCCCACTCAACCAAATTACTGCGAATAATAATTATCCTGTGTGATCTAGAGTTCATAAGCTGTTGTTGCAATGCTAATAGAAGGCTTTTTGCCATTTGCTTTTGTTTTGCCTTTTCCACAATAGTGTCAGCAGCCTTAACTGCGACCTCTTCCTCTCTGATATTTCGCAGACTGTCCCTTCAGAGCGGCCCGTTTCTGACCGTGCCAGCAGTGATTAATGGGGGCACGGGCTACGCAGTATAAAACTGGATTTACATGGAAGCTTATGGCACACAAGTGGATTAGCTGGCTTTAGAGGTGAACGGACGTAATTGATTCTGATGTGTTTTTTTGCCTAACGGAGCAGAGTTTGACCAGGTGCAGTGACCCCTTCCGCCTTTTTTCTTTCTCTCTTTTTTTTCTCAATGTGGCTGCCCATGTCATGTGGTCATGAATGCAGCACATCCCAGAGGGGCAGTGGTCGTCCTGTCTAACCTCTGCGTTTGAATTACATTTGTGTGTGTGTGTGTGTTTGTTCAGGGTGGGTGGTGAGATGCTAGCATACACGACTGAATGTGACTGAACCGGACTCTGCAAGTGACAGCTGTGTGGGCTCCGAACAAAAAGCTGCCTTCTTTTCTGAGCATGTGCCCTGCCCCCTTCCTTTACACACAGTGTCACATCTGTAGCACTGGGGGGTGGCGAGGCCTTTCAGCTGTCACAACGCCGTTCAGCCGAGGATCCTCTTGGGGCTCGGAGATTGATGCATTTATTTATCTCTTTATCTTAATCAGAGATATTAAGAGGGGAAGGTAATTAATTGGCTGTGACGCAGCGAGGTGTCTACAGGCGCCCCGGTGACACGGCATCCTGGGCGGGACAAACCCTAGTATCTGTGTGAGTAATAGTTACAACCATTCTGTTTCTTAAATAAACATGGCCATAGTTCTGGCTCTGGTTCCATCAATGGTTTTTTAGTGGTTTTGAAAAAGAAAAAATGACAAATGAGAATTAAATTTAATACAGTTCTTGCAGAATAAAGCAACATAAATTCGATATTCATTCATTATTAAATGAATTCAAAATGTTTTCCTTATTAAATTTCAAAGTTGTATTACTTTGTGTTATGTGTTTTAGTATATTGTTATAAAATATGATGAATTGGAAAAAAATTTTTTTGCAAAAAACAATCTTTTAATAATTCTTAATTATGTTTTTTGCATTCCAATTAATCTCAATCAAATTACAGTTGGGTTATTTTGACAAGGTTAAAAAATAACGTTAGTAAACACAATAAAACTAAATAGAAACATAATATAATTATAAAAAACATGATTTTTTTTAAATGTAAGGAAACGTATCTTTTTTGCAAATAAATTGTGACAGTCAGTAACTTGATCCTTAAAGACATAAATCCAATGGTAACAAATCTAGATTCTTTTTTTAGTCCTGTATCACAGAAGCAAGTGAGTCATAAAACAGAGCCTGACTCAAAATCATTTGTTCAGAAAACAGACTGCATTTGTCATTTGTGTTATTTAGTTGTGAATCAGGCATTAAAGATGTCATAGTTCTGTGTGAACTAATGCACTTTTGAGAGCTGTTAATGGAACAGAAAATTGTTTGCCACCAAAGTATTAGTTTTAAGTTGCCGGCCTCCTCCAAGATTTGAATCATTTTGTTGAATGACTATGTAAACAGTCAATATAAACGAGCCTAATTTTTTTATAAAAATGTTCGTTATATCTTCTGGGAAGTTCAGGCTAAACATTTTGAACAAAAAGCTGAGAAAATAGCATTTTTATCAAACACTACATCCAAATTTGGTTCATAATGGTGCTCAAATAATGAAATATTGGAGTCCATCAGCACATTCAGAACTTGTAGTCTCGTATCTCTTCATGAACGGTAATGTAAGACTATTTTAATTTTATATACTGCTAAAAGGTTGGTGATCATATGCATAAACAACTTGTGGATTACACGGTTCATCTTTTTCGCTTGTTTTTGGATCCAGAGGGGCTGTACAATAACTTGTACATAGTGGAGAAACAATTTGTCATCAGTTGTTGAAGTTTTTTTTGTTTTATTTTTACCTTATTCTTTAATGCATAAGCATAACACATAAGCAGCATAATATCTTAATACCTGAAGTCACAGACTCCCTTTAGTATGTCCATTGCACTATTTCCTCTCCATTCTTCTCCCTGTCAGTTTATTGCAGGCAAGTAGTTGCCTGTGCTGTTTGTTTGATTCCTGCAGCAGGCAGAACTGTCATCGCTGATGAAACGGTCTCCTCTAGTTTGCTGCTCAGCATCTGTGTTTACTCGTCTGTCATACTGTGCACTGCTAGGGAGGAGAGAGCGACAAGAGGGGGCGAGAGACAAGAGTTTGAGCAGAGGGCAGGACATCTCCATCTCTCCTGGATTCTTATCAACAGAAGTGGGTGACTCATATGAAGTGCGAGTATGTGTATGTAATAACTCCCCTCAGCACAATGTAGTCAAAATTCTGAACATAACCCGTCATCACAGTGAAGGACCCGTCACACTTGGATCATTTAATTATCCATGCATCATCTTGAATATTTTTATCCAAAACGGTTGGGTTCTTGTTTGTGCGCATACATAGATAGCTTCTGCTAGCACACAAACTCTATAGATAGATAAATAGATGATTACTCTTTTTCATTATAAACTGAGTTTTAGATTTAGTTTGCTGCACAATTTTGGCCCGCATTTTGTAATTATATATTATTTATTTATTTTTTTGTAGTTTTTTGTTTTAATATTAACACCACTAAATAAAAATACAAATAAGAAAAATAATCGAATGTAATCATATATACTGTTATTTTGCTGTTTGTTGCATCACTGGCCGCTGAAACATACCTTCTGCATGGTTTCAGTTTTATTAAATTAAATCGTTCAACCCTAGTATAAATCATTTTCATATTTAATTGTACATTCTAATTTGCACTTTTAGATTTCTCTCTGCCTTTTTAAAAAAAAACCCACTAATAACGCTATTAAATGAAATCCTTAGAAAATCTCAAAATTAATATGAATTATCATGCTGTGCAAAATGAATTTGTAGTGAACGGTTTTAGCAGGAGTCAGTAATTCTAGTATCAGCCATGTATCAGCCAAAACATACAAATAATTATCGGTTTATCATATAGCCTATAATTGTAATATTTCGTGCATGTCTACTAATTACACAGGCTTTGCATTCAGTTTCGCACTTGTCTGGCTAGCACAAGCCAGGTTTTAAACCAAAGAAAACAACCACAGTTGCAGTGAGGGAGGGAGGGGAAGAAAGGTTAAACACTTGAAATACTTTATTTGTCCATTGAGACAAACTAATAAGTGTTCTGAAATAGCGCCACAGTTGAACCTGTAATTTCAGCAGGTTGTTGGAGAATTCAGGTGATGCATTTGGCTTAGCCCTCAAGCTTAATGGAGAAAAATCACTCTCCGCCATTTTTAAGCACAGCAGTTGGTAGAAGTGTAATTTTACACCTGCAGTTTTGAAAAGGAGAGAAAAAGCCCCTTACATCCAATATGCGGAGGACCACTTTGCCAAAAGGGTGACGGGAGGGTGTAATGTATTCACAACCACCCCCCGAACAAGCATTACTTTACCTGGGCTTAATTGAGGGTAAACTCCCCTGACACAGGCTCTTGTGCACTGAATCCTGACAGAAATAAAGCTCCTGAAGGCCACAGAGGGGACCGGAAAGGAAATGATTAAGTTGGGCTTTATCCCGGCCTGCTCTTTCCACTCCCTTTATGTTATCTTGATCATCTTTACCTGAGCCTGTCTGGAAACCCAGCCCTGGAGCCGTGCTGAAATAGATGTGCTAGTGCAGTTATCACAGAGAAAGACAGCAAACATCTGAAACGAGAAAGAGAGGAAGGCGATGGAGGAAGACAGCGGACAGAAGGTTTTGACACCCATTGTTTAGGTGGAAAACAGACAGTGGAGTCCAGGGCAGGAAGGGGCAGAGATCTCATTGGTCCGTTAGGTAATGCTATTCTCTGTGTTTGTCTCCAGCTGTCTGGGAAAAAAGAAGTCTGGAATTATTGATGCTCTCTTTGCTCTGGTGTCAATATTGATCTAAATCATGCAGAATGTAGAAATATTGTTCCTTCTGATGCTAATTACATTTGCCGTAATCGCTAGTGTTGTTTTATATTTAGCAGCTAAATGAGTGATGATGGGAGGTGTCGTGACAGGTGCTATATTCTCCGTCACAACCCCAACTGCTGTGTTTAATCAAGTGGGTCCTGCGGGTATCGGCCTCGGGCCGCGACTATCCCAGCATCTCACCGGAGAGTGGCAGATTAGGTGTCAGTTGAAGGGATATCGAGGTGCTGATGAGAGCATGGGGGTTTGTGGGATTGATGTGCTCATATGGTTAACCCCCCAAGGAAAGGGTAAATACACACAACATATTTTATTCTGTCGCATCTCTTACTGTATGCGCAGGCACGGATGTTTTGGCAAACACTTTGATAAGCTATTAATTAAGCATAAGTGAATTATTTCTTCCTGATTATTAGAAGCTGTCATTAGATTGCAATTACTGTTAATACTTCAGGGGTGTTTACACATGAACAAAGACAGAGTTGCGCTTTATCCTGATTCAGGTTTCCTGGGTAATCTTGGTAAAAATAAAAATCTGCTACTGTTTACATTGGACAGTGTTTTTGATTGACTAAAATGGTGACTTGTACTTATATACCATCACCAAAAAGCCTCATAGGAGCCAATTGTTTATGGAATTGGGCTACACTGGTTGCACTGTGTAGTTTTGTTTCTGTATGAAACGTAAGAGGTATTTGTTTTTCTGTAGAACCGAACTATTTGCATTGTATGTTTTTGAACATGAATGAACAGGAAAAATGTAAATTCCGTCATTAATTACTAGGGATGAGGTACTACTTTTATCAATACCATTTATCGATCCGGTACTTTAACGGTACTCTTATTGGTACTTTTTTGTTGTGTTTTTAATATTTAAAAACAGTATAATAATAAAATAAACTAATTGAGAACAGAATTAACAACACTTTTTTTTTTTTTAAGTAAAAAAATAATCTGTAGCATAACAACCAGTGTTTGAGCAAATATTACACAAAGCAAGCAAATGATTGTAAAACAAATAAAGGAGCACAACTATTTTCCTGAGAAAGAATGCAGGTAGGCTGCAAGATGACTAACCATTTTTAACCATTTAATTGCAGCTTTAAACACAAAGGTTGCAAAATGCAGGTAAACAATCAGCTTTGGATAACGTTTGTTTTATTAGAACACATTCACATAAATGAGTTAACTGTGTTTGGGATTACAAGTAAAATAGTGTGCAGTGTACACTAAATAAAGTGTATTTCATCACTATTTTTTAAGCATAGTTTTATTATTGTCCATTTGTAAATGCAGTACTGTTAAGGCATTTTTACTATAGCTAACTGCACAAAACAAATACTCTAAATATTTAGATGACAATTTTTAATGTAGACAAAATGTGCATTTATTAAATTATTAACATTATTATAACATACTAATTTAGAGAGCTCTTATGTGACTGCTAGCAAGTAATTCTAAATGTTTTCTTATGTGAGAATTTTTATTTTAAAGACGTGCATGAAAGCCGTTCTTCTGTCAAATGCAGTTTATAAGTAAAGACGAACAGTCCCAATTCAGTGTCTGCGGTCCAATGAGATGTTGACAGGTTTATTGTCAGTGACATTATGCTATAGTTATTTTATGGTTATATAAGTCTCTCACCTCAGAAAAGCAAACTATCCTGTCCTGCTAAATGTTATGCCGTGTTCGTTGTGTGAATAAAATTGCTTTGTTATATATCTATATATGTGTGTGTGTGTTTATATATATATATATATATATATATATATATATATATATACACACACACACACACATACGCGGCTTGATGATCCTGGGACACTGTGGGTCCCAAGGTCAAACCACTTTTTTGAGAACCACTGCTTTAGACGTTCGGTTCTCTCAATCATCGTTACTCTATTAAACGCAAGCTTTCGTGTTGTGCACGCACAAGCTCTATGTACAGCGGAACTTATGCGCGGAACAGACAGACCTTTCGTGCGTGACATTACCAATAACAAGTGCAGGCAAATGTCTTTAATATTATCTCAAATTAGAAAAGGTTAAAATATGCTAGGTAATGATTATTTATTTTTTCTGCAGTACTGATAGCAGAACTGTTAACATCAGAGCTTATCCATAATTAAGCACCGGTACCGATTATGTACCGAGTTTCGGTACCCATCCCTATTAATTACTCAATCTCATCTTGTTCCAAACCCATGAGACCTTCGTTCATCTTCTGAACACAAATTAACAAATTCAAATTCAACACAAATTAAGATATTATTAGTAGAATCAAAGAGCACATCTAACCCTTCATAGACAGCAATAAAACTGAAATGATCCCAGGTCCAGAAATGTAGTAAAAACATCAGTAAAACAGTCCATGTGACATCAGTGGATCAGCTTCAGTTTTGCGACACTAGGAAAATTATTATTATTTTTTTTTACTTGACAATTCTTCTCTGACTTGCATCTTCCACAGTTTTAGAGAGCATCACAATGCATGCGTATGGTTTCCTCTAGGAGTAAACAAACGCAGATTACGCACATGCACGTGCTTTCCCCCGGATGTAAACAAGGCTGATTACGTCAAGTACGTTAAAGCTTGCGTATACGCTGCATTGTGATAATCTCTAAACTGGCGGAAAGACACTGGAGAAGAATGATTGAGTATATTGTTATTTTTGTTTTCTTTGCACAAAAAAAAGTATTCTCTTAGCGTCAAAAAACTGAAGTTGAGCCACTGATGTCACATGAACTGTTTTACTGTTGTTTTTGCTACGTTTCTGGATCTGGATCATTTCAGTGGCGGGTCAGATGACTCTCTGATTCCATCAAAAATATCTAAAGATTAACAAAAGTCTTAAGGGTTTGGAATGACATATGGGTGAGTAATTAATGACAGAATTAAAATTTTTGGGTGAACTAACCCTTCAATTGCAATGTATGTTTGAACCATCTTGAATTTTGTATTTATTTTTAACCAGCTGTTAATAGTCACTTGTTTGCAAATTGATTTTAGTCATTCAAATCCTTTGTCTTTTGGAAATATACATTAAAAGAACTGTCTGTCTGATATGAATTATTTGTGGTTACCCTTAAGGTATTGATTCACTTAACATAAGAATCATTTCTTTGTGAATATGTCTACACTAGTTGCGTTATTTTTAAATCACTTGCCGCTTTTGAACAACTCATCAAACTCATCAGATAGAGTGATACGTCTTGCCATTATTTTGAGATACACAGCCTTTTTATTACAATCTGTTCAATATAGACTGTGAACTCACTTTCACAAGTCAAGTAAAAAAAAAAAAAAAAAATCCAGTGCCTCTTAAAATTCACTGCTAGACCTGAATCTTTATAGTAAAAAAAAGGAGAGGGAACCTTTTTACTTGGTACATTGCAATATTCTTAACTCAGACAACAACAACAGAGCCTTAACAGTGTATTTTCTCAGCGCTGTGGTTTGGGTGATCAGTATAATAGGTGGAGACATACAGTACAAAGATTGCATGTGTTTTAAGTCGGTAATTTATGAAGGAATGCTCTTTAGAGGAAAAAGCCAGAGGGTTGAGGTCACAGAAAGGAATTCCTCTCTGCATTTAGAGCCATTTCATTCATAATCTCTCTCTCTCTCTCTGAAGCTCTCATCCTCATGCTGGATTATGCTGAACAGGCTTATGCTACACAAAGCATGTTGGAGCCTGTGTTCAGTAAGAATTCCGCAGAGGTGACAGGTCCAGTGTTTTTGGATATTTAATTGAAGTTTCTGATTCCGTTAATTAGCCAGCTGCAGTATGTTCTCCATCTGTCACTGTGCTTCACCCTTAGAGATGGCTGATGGGGGAGGGAAGAAGGCTACAGCTCTTGTCTACTATAGAGAGAACAAGAGGAGGGAGATACAAGAGCCAAAGCTGGAAAGTGAAAAGAGAGTGACAGATAGCGAGAAAGGAAGAAAGAAAGAACCAGCAGAGAAGGGGCGACTGAATGGGAGGAAGTATTTTGGGGATGTTTTGTTGAATCTCTTCCTGATCAGGCAATAATAACCCATTGTGGCTTTATCAAAAGGATGAAGAGTGTCAAAACTGGTGTCTGGCTTTTCATTTTATATCATTTTATTGTGTAGTTGCACAACAATGAACAAAAGGGATTATTTTGTTTTATTTTTATTTTTTATTTTACATAGTGAGGATGAACACAAATACATTTGCAAAAGTGATTATTTGTTGGCTATTTTATTTTATTAAGGTAATAAAACTTGATGCCTACGCTCACTTAGCATCTAAAATGATTTTATTTATTTAATTATTTAATTATTTGTCATTTATTTTGATCTAATAGTATCTGCAACATAAAAAGTATTACCAGTTTATTGGTATATTAAGCATTCTGAACTACTCCGAGTAAACAGTCTGCAAAGAGTAGGCTACCTCTTTTTTTTTTTTTTTTTGCATCTTACGAATGGAAAACCAACCTAAAACTCTTAATTATACATAATAGTTTCTTATATTCGTCCTCCCATCTAATTCTATTGCAAATCACCAACCTGCATTATGACCATCCTAGCTTTTGCTTTATCTGACTTTTTCTTTGGACGTTTACAGCATAGGGCCGCATTAAGAAACGCTGGCTTTGGTATGAGTAACCGACGTTGTGTTAAGTAAGCGCTATGTAGCCTAAATGTTATTTCCCAGGGCACTTTGAGTGTTAACCTAGCGTGAAGTACTGTGATGACTCCAGAGCCTTACCCACACACATTCAAACGCACACCAACTGCTCAGCCAAGCAATCAGCGTGCACGTTGCTCAGCATTAATGGTGTTTGCTTGTGAGATTCAAGCAGCCCCTCGCAAAGTCACTTAAGTAAAACTCGGCTCAGTCCAATAGCATTTTAGCTCAAATTCAGGTAGTTTGATAAGATGACCTGTAGTCGGTTTAACGCAGCGTTCGTTTGCATGCTAACCCTATTTTCGTTGGTGTAGCCGAGTCAATAGCTTGTATAAAAGAGCCTGGAGTGGTTTGCGGTCTGCACCGTCTCTGTGCAGATGATTATGTTAGCGCGCCTCTTCCGGGCCTCGCGCAGTGATTGTGATAGAAAATAGCACAGTGAGGAAATAGAGCTGACCTTGGATCAGTCTCCTCTGTAGCCCGGGTGATGTATAGGCTCAGCACTCAGGCTGGCAGTAAGTGAAAGCCATGTTTTTATTTTCCTGCAGAGGGCACCGTGTCAAGGCGCATAAGCGGGTTCATTTCTTCCCCCTCCGTCTCTGCTGCCGAGGAATGTTAAATGTCAGCCATCGGGCCGGGGTGCTAGAGCACTGATATTAGCCTGGATTGAATAAGCATGGGGCCGAGCGGTGATTTGAATTTATTTGCTGGTGTAGGAGAGGGTCAGGCTCTGTGGGATGTGGGAGGGTGTTTGAATGGTTTGGAACAATTCTTGTCTGTCTCGTCTTTTGTCTGTTTATTTTTAAGGCCAGTTTGTAATTGTCAAATGGAAAATTGGCCGCCATCTGTCATTGTGGTATTAAATTAAACGAACGAGACTGTAGACGATTAGTGCACTCTGTACTGCACGGCGTCTGTAATGGAAAGAGAATGATTTGAATTTGATGACATTTTGGCATAAATATTTGTCATAAAGGTCTTCGTCGAAGTGTCATTTAGCAAAATAAAAGGTCACTTTTTATAGCAGATGAAATTTGTTTATTAGTGGTGCATGCCGTACACTTGCGTTTGCTCATACTTGAACAAACCTCTAACCCCAGAGTATTTCACTTCGGAGGGTAATTCATCCCACACAGATTGTACTGCGACGATGAGTGATGCCCCGAATGTGATCTAGAGTTTCTCTCTACACATTACTTGACCTTATAAGATCTCTACTGATTCTAATACTTTGTTTTTACAGTTTGTTTTTAAAAGAATCAATAAGGAAACGGAATAATAATAAAATAAAAATCTTTGCATTCATTCATTTTTGTTTTTTGAAATTATTTACCATTATAATAATAGTAATAAAAATAGAATACAAAATAGTATTAATTATAATTATATAATCATCGTTATATTAGTAATTTAATAATGTATTATTAATGATCAATATAAATAATGCATTGTAAAATAATAATAATAATGTTGCATTTATTGTTAATAATAGTACTTATATACTGTAGTTTACAATTAATGTTAATAATAGACTAACAACATAATTAACACATTCTAAAATACAGCAAATTTTGTGATAAAAAAAATGTAATCATATAATACAATAATAATAATAAATGACATTTTATAAAAATATTAATGTCCTTAATGTAACACCAACTATTATTATTATATTTTATAATGTAAAAAATTATTAACATAATATATTGCAAAATACACAATAATAATAATAATAATAATAATAATAATAATAATAATGATGATGATTATACTGTAATTTAGAGACTGTTATAATAATATAATAATAAAATATTTAGTATATTAATAATAAAAATTAAAATGATTATGATGATGATTATTATTGCTCCTACATTTCATAGTATATAATGATTTCTTAACATAATTAAAACTCATCATAGTGTTGAGTTTGACACGACTGCTTTTTAATATGTCTCTTACCAATTCTGAGAGAGGACAGAGTGCTTTTGCTTTATGAAAAGCTAGCATCTTTTAAAGACCTTTCATTATTTGCATACATGTTTTTGAAGCATCATCAAGTATTGACGTGCTCAGTTTTCAGTCATCAGTGCTTATTTGTGTTTTCAAGTGTTGGATTATCATCTCAGCCTCGCAGCCACCAGCACTCAAAATTATGAATAATTTCCTGTCACCATCCAAGACAGAAGACCTGAGTGAACACGACACCTCTTTCTACGACAAAAAGAAGAAGAGGGAGGCTGGAGGATGGCAGGACTGTGTTGTCATTGTGCGCTGATGGATGTGCAAGGCTAGCTGCTCAGAGCGCTTACTTAATAGGGAGCAGTAGGCTTGTCGTGGCACTTTTCTCTCTCCGCTGGGGAAGGCGAGGAGCCATGCTTGGCTAAGCACAGAACAGGCAGTCCATTTCACAAAGGTTAGAGCTGCCCCATAATACAGGCTAATCAGCAGGTAATCTGTTTTCTTTCCATTAGATTCTCCCAGGTCAACGTTGACCGAAGCGTACAAAATTGAAAATTCTCATTTTACAATATGAGCGGTTGTGTTGTTGTTGTTTTTTTGGTTTGAATGTTTGTTTGTTTTTCCCCCTGAAGCACTGAAAGTCTACATTTCTATTGAGCTGACAATCCACCCGAAATGCTTTGCGACCTGTGGGCAAACAGAGACCACTGGCTGTGGTCTAAAAAAGCCCCTAGCAGCTTTTGTCCAAGAGCATTAGCATTAAATCACACTGATCTAGTTAAAGCAGGAGCATTTAAACCTATAATCCCAGCCACCAGCCTGCAAAAAAAAGAAGCTAAGCTTTTCCTTTCCTTCTCTCTCTTTTTTTTTTTTTTTTTTTTAAAGTACAATCTAGATTGCATTTTTGAATAATGTACGTTTTCTGATGGCTGCCGAGTTGAAATAAGAGGTAGCATAGACAGTACTGCAGCACTGCTAAGTGCTTGAAAATGTCACTAAAGCAGTGTTACGAGAATGAATGGATGGCTGATATAATGGTGTTTGACATGAGAGCCTTAGTCATGAGAGCTGTCAGTAGAGTTTGAAATCAGCCAGAGAAGCTGGGGCCACGGCAGGCGGGGAGGTGAAGAATTTCCAAAGCTGATTCTGAAGAGGAAGTAAAAGAGACAGTTTAGAGAGAAAAAGAGAGATGAGTTGCATAATGAGATTGAAGCTGCTTTTAAAAAAAGAAAAGAAAAAGGGCAGTTGTTTTCAGCCATTTGCAGTCATTCACAGATTTGCTGAGCTGAGCTGCAGAGGTTTAATTATCAGGGTGTTTTCATGCATTTGTATTCAACCCTGGATTTGTCTTTTGAGGATAACTAGACATTTATTTTTGACATGATAGACCATAGGACAGTGGTGGTAGATGGTGGCACACTGCCCACAAGGCTAACCAACGGTAACATAAAATTAAAATTGACTGTTTACTTTTGTACTTGACGGAAAAATGAAAATTCATCTCATTCCAAACCTGTATGACTAAAGACTGCAATGGGGCTGGTGATTTAAAGCTGCAGAGGCCCCATATAAAAATGATCCATATGACTTGTGCGCTATATTTCAAGTCTTTTGAAGTGCTTTGATAGCTTTGTGTGAGAAACACAGCAGTTCTTGACGACGGTGGCACCTCTTCTCAGTGTTTTGATGATGCAGTGTCTCATTCAGAAATAAATCACACTTCTGCGTCCGATGCTTTCAATTAGCAAACTCATCTGAAATTAAAGAGTTGAACATTTATTAGTTTAAAAATATATTTCAGTTATTTCCTCACACAAAGCTGGCTTCGAACGACTTTAATTATAGCGCGAAATTCGTGTGGACTTATGATTTATGAAATTTTCATGTACTTTTTTTTGGCAGTTGGAATGCCTTTAGTCTCTATTTATTGTAATTACGTTAAAAAGAAGTGACGGCACAATCTTTCAAATTTATGTTTTTGTGGCCAAAGGAAGAAAAAGTGGGGTTGAACTGTTCCTTTAATAAATCTCTTTGGTCTCGTTGAGCCTCATGATGAAACACAAGCCAACGAATTTCTGTGTAAATCAATTGTAACACCATTTATGCGTAATGTGTCTCATTTAATTCGGTGCGTCACTGTGTGCGAGAATGGTTTTTGCACTGAATATTCTGTACTCAAATACGTCACATCTCAGAGGATAAATGAGTTGCAAATGCCTTTTTAAATTGTCATCGTGTCAAGATCCTTTTTTTTTGTTCTGCTCTATCCATGACAAATCAATGACTGTTGGCTGAACAAACACAAACCAGCTAATCGGTACTGAAATATTCATTATAAAAATAAGACCCACTCAAATCCAGTCTGAAGCATGCTTTCTATATGAGCCTCTCTCAGTCAGGTTATTTTCCATCCCTCTGTGTGCACGGCTGTGCTCGACGGCCATGTTGCTTTGGATCAATATCAAGTGATGGCTGGAGGAAGACAGAGGCTGTGTGCTGAATGGAATACTAGCTTACTGAATATACTCTAGTATATGCTAGGGACAGCAAGATTTAAAAAAATGTGCATTGGATACAAGTTTGCATTTGTATTGCGATTTATCGTTTCTAACGCGATAGGGTTATCTAATTTGTGTTATAGGCTTGGATAGGTTTACATGAAGGATCTTTTATTTTTTAAGCATCATATGCTGTTAAGTTACTCCTGCACTGTGAGAGAGAAACAGAGACATGGACAGACGTGAACATGCAGCTGTTTAGGAGGAAAGAGCCCACTGTTTTAATACGGTGATCTAATCCTGCCAGTTAATAACCTGTATCTGTAGTAATTGCAGCGAGCTAAATGCTCTAATTCTGTGGAACAGATGTCCCAGAGGCTCAGAGACGGTTCACCAGACCAACGGCCATGTCACAGGCGTGTGTTGAGGAAACAGAGCTTTATTATTTTTTTTAGAGTATTAAATCAAAGCAGACCATATGCTCGAACACACGCAACAAATCCAAGGCATAAGCAACCAGCGAATGTTGTTTTCCTCCCACTTTTGGTCAAGGGCTTGCTAAATATTACCTTAGCACAATATCCACACGCCCAGATAAAGGGAGCCCTGTCTCTCCTGTGTGAAATGTTTGGGATTAGCAGTTAGTGTGTTTCAGCCCTCATAAATCAGCCCTTCCAGCTGCTTTCTGTTTTCTCTCTGAAAGGCTCACGAGCGCTCGGATGCTCCAGCGAGCGACGATGCTGAATGTAAAATGTCAAAGTTTTTGAACAGGTGCTGTGAGGCAAGGTCCTGATGTTTTTATTTCCACAGCGCTGACTGGGAGGAAGAGCTGTTTAAGGAGCGGGATGGGAGTTAAAGGCGCGTGGAGGAGGGATAGAAATTGGTGTGTGTGTGTGTTTTTAAGGTGGCTGAAGGGGGGCAAATGGAGTCTCTAAAGGGAGTTCATGTTTGGATTCATTTCTGAAGCACAAACCAAGTGGCTGTAACTTGCACACTGTTCTTTTCTGCGGTTCCCCCTCTCATTGTTTATGACAGCGGTAGCTGTTTTTTAAATAAATCATCAGCGCTAATTCCAGGTGACGCATTAATCTTCGGTTTGTTTCCTCGTGTGCATAAAGTGGCGATGGTTGGATGCTGTTTCTTCATTTATTGCTTGCTTTTATTCACTTGCTCGCTCATGCATTCATGATTTATTTCCTTACTTTCTTTTCTTTTGTCTATTTTTGCTTCCCCCAGAGTGTGGTACTGTGAATGCCTGTAAAGAGGGCTGCGGGTCCTCGGAGACGCAGTCGAGGTTAGTCAGCATTACAGCTGTAAATCCAGCTGTTTCTTTTCTAACATCTCCTTGTTTTCCGCCTCTGATGCCAACAGCACACCTATCTGTGATGCTTCCCAGAACTCCCTTTTGTTTGACTCAATTACCGCTCACTGTTCGTTCACTTCATCCTTTAAAGCTGTGATTCCCAACTGTTTTTGTCTTGAGGCCCGTCAAGGCTCAAGATCCTCTTCAATGACACCAAACCAAAAGCATGCACCTTTTTATTATATTATACCTTTTTTTTTTCTCAAGGAAAATTTAATTATTGTAGTGGATGTCGTTTAGTATTGTGTTTTATTGTTTGGCTTTCTTATAAGTAAACTTAATTACCAAAATTTTCAAGATTTGTTTTAGGAACATGTTAGTCTTTTGACAACTATAAGATGTTTATCTTAAAATCATAAATGGGTCAGTGATTAGGAAATGTCAAAGATAAAGTCTCTTGTTGCTGAAATATTTTATAATCGTCATAAGATTTCTATTATTTATATTTATATATAATATATATATACAGACACACACATATATTAGTCTAAATTAGTGCTGTTAAACAATTAATCAGGATTCATCTACACCAAAATGCTGTTTTTTATATTATAAATGTACATGTACTTTGTATATTTGTAGTGTATACTTTGTATATTTGTATTTATATACAAAACCTTGAGTCGAATGTCGCTGGGGTATATTTGTAGGAATAGCCAAAAATACATTGTATGGGTCTAAATTATTGATTTTTCTTTTTTGCCACAAATCCTTAGTAAGTAAAGATCATGTTTCATGAAGGTATTTATTCAATTTCTTGCCGAAAATATATTAAAACTTCATTTTTGATTAGTAATATACATTAATAAGATCTTAATTTTAACAACTTTAAAGGTGATTTTCTCAGCATTTAGATTTTTCTGTACCCTCAGATTCCAGATTTTCATATAGTTGTATCTCGGTCAAATAAATTTTATTTAGAAAATGTAAAATTATATATTAGAAATGGTGTATAAAAGGCATGCATGTATTAATTGCCATTTTAATGCATTTTTAAAATTAAAATTAATATAATAAAAATACTGTTTTATCAGTTATCAGAACAAAATCTTTCCAAGTAGCACCTTGAAAGTGTACCTACTGTGGTCACTCTAGTTGGGAATCACTGCTAAATGCTAACAGTGGCTTGTGCGTGTCCTTGTAATAATGTTCGATTGACCCCACCCTGTTTAGCATGACAAACACGAGCGTACCGCTTCTGTCCGTTCTCAATGCCGCCCACACTGCATGCCGACCCAGTATGTGTGATGCATGTGATTGTTTTGATGTGACCTCTCCTGTTAGCTAGTTGAAAAAGTGACAGGCTACATCAGTGGATTCAAATGACGGTAATAAATCCAGCAATGATATGGAGGCTGTGCCTCTTAAAGCACCAGAGCGGCTTACTTAATGAGTTTGATAATTGGCTTTCTGCTGGCTACCTCTCCCTTTTTCTCGGTACACCTCCCTCTCCTACTCTCTGTTTCTCCTTCTGCTTAGCTTTTGGTGTCCTTCATTTTAGGGTTGGGCGACTGAATGGAAGAAAATACTTTAAACACTTTGTTGAACTACGAATAAAAAGCACCATAGCATTCAAAATGACTAAAATTCAGCTCTCTTTTAAAGGCGCAGTCACATTTTTAAAATATTTTACAGGCAAAAAAGGTCTTTTGTCAATTGTTTAGCAATGTATGAAGCCCAACTCACACAAAAGACGATGTTTGCGCAATCTACGCTGGGGGATTTCTATTAAAATGATTGGTTTTTATTGTGAAAATGTGATCAAGTAGAAAAATTATCGCTTTATCATCTACAAAATATTTTTAAAAAAGTATAATCCACACACAAAACAAATTATCTGTGAAACACAAAAGAAATGTCTGCTGTTTGTTTTTTTATACAGTGAAAGTCAATAGGGTCCAATGTTGTTTTGAACTGAAAAACAGTTGAAACATCCGTTACAGTATTTTCTAGAAGTCAAATAGGTTTAGCAAAAACATTATAAATAATGGAAGAGCTGCCCCTTTAACTGTCTTGTCTTTTTAAAAAAATGTATATAAGACAGCTTGTCTGTGTCTTTTCTCACGTCACTCGAGATGGCCCCATCACATGTAATTGTTTTAACCGATAGCATGCAGATAAGTGAGAAATCCATTGTGACACGAGAACAGGCTGTAGATACAACTTTCATGATGTCTTAGCTTGAGATTTTCACAATCGTTCATGAGCCCACACACACATGACTGCCCTAAATGCATGCTGACTTCAGCGTTGAGAACATCGCTGGAAAGATGTCAGCGTTCAGGATGATTCAGTGCCCCAGCGGAGTGACTCTGACACCGTTTCAGTCAGCTAGGCTCGTGTAGCTGGTATTGTGGGGTTTGTTTTCCACCATCTGGAGGAATGTACCTGCTGTAAAGGGAGAACAATGCTCCCTCTGTACTTCCTGTGAGTGTTTCGGGGCACTACATCTAAGACGAACCCGTTTTGTTATCATTCCTCGTCGCTCTCCTGTGACGGGCGTTACGAGGGCGCACGGAGAGGTGCAAACATGACAGGACGGGGCAAGAGAAGTGTGAAAATCACACCTTGCCAATCGAGTATGAGCTCATCTGCATTTGAATGGTTATTACAGCTGGTAAGCACAGCCTAGGGCATGATGACTGCTGAAACAACAGTGTGAGATACTGCTGAGAGCATTCACTGTGTGACAATAGCCTTAATGCTTTGCTTTAAGCTTTTCAGCTTTGAGATGTTAATACAGCCGGGGAATATGTAACTTCTTTCCCCTTTCCTCTCCTTTTTTGATTCCAGAGCAAATATTTACAATCTTATCAACAGTTTATGTTGCTAATTGCTTCGCGATCTATTGAAAATTTCCATCCGCTGTACTTTGTGGCAGCGCACAATATGTAAGTTATATGTGGCTTGTTAGTCATCCAAACAATCTTGTTCTGTTTTGGGCAAGGTTGATGGTAGCAGCTTGGCACTGGCGTCTGGAGTGAGAAGTAAACAATGAATCACCAACAGCAGTTTCAGAATTTCCCACTGCTGTAAAAGTCATCAAACTCCACATTCCTGTGCGACATGAATGCACGTTACTACTTTTATAACCTCCGGGAGAATTTTTGTGCGTCTCGTGTGTGTTTGTGAGACAGGAACTGTGGTGCGGTTGCTCATACTGTCCATTGGGTGGCAGAACGAGAGACTTCCAGTGGTGGAGACGTGCCTTCTCACATGGCAGACACTAGCGGCTTGATCTAATGGATCTGGACAGAGGAGCTTAAAGCAACATCCTCCATTCACTTCCTTTTTGTTTTACCCTTTAAAATCGATGGCGTCACAGAAAGGGGTTCAGGCGTGTGTGTTTGAGAGGTTTTATCTGTCTTTTACTTTTATTGAATATTTCATATTGATTTTTATTCACATTCTACTGGATAAATTCAGGCCTTAGAACTTTTTGTGTGTGAAATTTTAAGCTTATTATTATTCAACTGAAAATAAATAAGTATAATAAATGTGTGTGTGTATATATATATATATATATATATATATATATATACACGTTTTTGTTTACATATTAATAGATGTATATGTACATTATATTTATTATGTTTACGTAAATACACACACATGCATGTATATATTTCAGATGTTTTTTTTTTATATATAGAGAGAAATGTTAAATACATTATTTATATT
>JAUMHP010000080.1:8844431-8873368 GCA_032361065.1 Enteromius trimaculatus
ATATACATGGAACTATATATATATGTGTGTGTGTGTATATTATTTATAAGGTATTTATTTACCTTTTATTCAATTGTTTATATATTGTTTCTAATCAGTTCAAAATGTTAATATTACTCAGTGTTTGAAATTTTATTTTATTGCAAATTTGTGTTTTTTTTAAATAATTTGATATTTATTTTATATATTTGGCTATTTTATATTTAACTGGAAAAACCAAGTAAATGAGTATGTTTTATTTATATTTTGTTTTTTGTATGTGTTTGTGTTTGTTTCATATACAAACATTTATGTAAAAATATACACACACTTAGATTCAATGTCAGTTTTTAAATAATTTAATAAGTCTTTTTTTTTTTTGTTAACTTAGACGAATGCACACCAGCTCTTGCCCTGAGACAAGCTTAGTGAGTGCTCTTAATGTATGCACAATCAGGGAGTGAGTGAAGTAGCACCTGGGGAGGCTTGTGTGTGTGTGTGTGTTTATACCTCTGTCTTGAGCAAGAGAGTTAGAGAGAGCAGAAAAGGGAGGGGTTTCTGCCCTGATGGACTATTTACCACCGGCAAACAAAGAGAAAATTCAAGGCGTCCACACGGGAGCTTCACAGCTACTTAAAAATCTGCGAGCACTCGTGTATGAATCCGGCCAAACACTTCTGTTTATTTTCAGAAGTAACCACTCATTTAGATCTGAGTACGAGTTTACGCATGAAGCTGAAAACTAGTCAGCCCGTCAGGGCGGTTTGCCACTCGTCTCTCAGCGAGCTCGGCGCTGTGTAATTACGTGAGAAGAAAGACACATAGACCTCCCCTTCACATTCCCTGATCTAATTTGTTTGCCGGGTGACAGCAACACATCTGGAATTGTGGATGCTTATGTTGCTTTTTCCTAATGTGATGGTTTTTGAATCTAACTGTCCCTTGAAAGATGGATTTTTATGAGTTTGTGTAGCTTGGCGATACGATGAATAACCTCGCTGAAGTGTCGCAGGGTTTGAGGTTTCGTGAGCCTGCCAAATATGGATGAATGGCAAAGTAAACAATATAACTATGAAGGGCTTGCCACAGGGCAATCTCTCAATGAAATTGAGCGTTCCTGCCTCGCATCAAAAGGCTCTTGCTTTCTTCTTGTGCTGTTTACAATGTTAAATAATGGGTTGGAAGGCAGCTATCTCTTTAACTACTATTTAACAGCAGAGGCTTGCAATGTCAAAAAACACAGATTACTCTGGAATCCCTTGATGAGATGATATAAGAAAATGTTTATTCGACGTACTATAAACTGATCCAAACCTCAGTCTAACAATATGTGTAACTCCGTTGAGGCTGAAACCCATTACATTTCCTTTGTGAGTCATTGCTGAATAGGACGAAGCAGTAAAATACATTTAAACTGAGCCATTTTCAGAGTCAGAGACGCTTTGGTTACAGTCATTCTGTGATTTCTGCTTGTTTTCACCCCTCAAGCCTCAAAACTTGTAAAATAGTCTCATCCGAAACTAGCAGAGTGCTAAAATGGCACCCGGCAAATTGAAGTCAAGGTTTTTTGTCTGCTAGTAGAGAGAGGCTGTCAGCTGATGGAGTGTGTGTGTGTGTGTGTGTGTCTGAAGGAAAAGTAAATGGGGGTGGAAGTGGCTGGTGTCTGTTGAAGGGAAGCACGAGTGTTTGTTCCCGATGGCAGGCATCAGAGTGTGAATATGACCTCTAGTGGAAAAAAAAAGTGGGTGAGAAAAAGAAAAGGCAACGGCTGCTGAGATCAACCTCTACTTTTAGGCACTCCGGACTACTGTTATTTTGTAGCACTTTGAAATGGGCCGTTCCAGACGCTATGGGTTCCTCAAAGACACAGGGAAGAACACGTTTTATTTTAAGTAGTGGAATAAATCCTGTCTATCCCTGAAATGGTGTGAAATATTATGTTTAATTCCTTCATGCTGTTTTTACTGCTCGATAACACACCGAACCTTATACCACAGAACATTTGCTTTTGAATGTTTCTCTTTTTTTTCTGTCTCCCTTCCGCTTGTCTGCTGATCCCTGGTGAATGCATTAAATGAAGTTACTAGATATGAGTGCTTAAGGGGCCAGGGCCTCCCAGGCTTGCCAAGGCGCTCAGAAGCTTGGCTCACTCAACCATGTCATCTTTTCTTTCTCGTCCTGTTTTTTTTTTTTGTTTCAGCTACTGGCTGACTTATTAGTATGGCAGGGCATTTTAAGTCTTCAGTACCTTCAATGAAAGACAATCAGGGGCATAATAAATCAGTCATGTACATCAAATACTTTTGTTCAAATTCATCAGATCAGAAAGGGGGATCTTTTAAGCACTTACACTTCTTTCCCTCCTTTTAATCGTCAAATACAAAATGTTTAGCACCTTATCAGGCCTGTTCACAATAAGGATGATGAATATATAAGCTATCATACTAAATTTAAAAGAATAGCAGTCCACACCACAGCTATAAAGATAATGACACAAGTGAAGCAATATCACTGTAATAGCTGATGAATGATAAAAACATTGACAGCCAATCATAATCCATCCTGCTTTGAGGAGTGGAAGACGACAAAAATGCAGAATGTGCGTAGAATGTTATCGCTCTAGTATAGTTTATCATTATCGTATCATTCTTATGGAATGCAGTTGCTGGTTTGCAGCAAGTTCACCATTTTAACCTACATCTTTGCTGTCATTTCTTTTTAAGATCTGAGGAAAACTGCCTGTTTTTAGAAACCATTTCTAAAATAGAAATTTTGCATGTTGTGGCTAGTGTCACGTGTAGTTAGGACACGGTGTAAACTGGGCCAATTTTAGAGGTTTTAAGTGCTGAAATGGGAAGCTTACCATTTTTTTTGGACAAAAATAAAAGACACTTTTTTGTTAAAAATGTAAATATTGTGTACATCTTTTGGCGAAACTAATGGATTTGGAACTGAGTTTTAATGTTTCTTTTGTCACTGTTTTTTTTTTAAGAATTGAATGGATAAGTCAGAATAATTTTTGTTGACATCAACATCATGCCGCAAATGCTTGTTGATTGAACCTGCCTGGTGTTGAACCTGGCATATCTCTTTAGTTCCTGTCATCTCAAGCTAAACCCTTGAATAATACACTAGTGTGAAGGGGTCAGAGTACAGTAGCTGAGGCATTGTGATGAGTATTGAATGCAGAGCAGAACTGAATAGACACAGTCAGCTTCCCAGATACATGCTTAGGCCTGTAGAATGCAGAATGCTTTGCTTGTAACTGCACCGGTTGTCTCCTTTCATTATCGGTTAATGGTGCCCAACTTGACAGGGCCATGTGATAAACAGAGGAGCTGTGAAATCCTGGAGGTGGAGTTCTCGTCTGCCTGATAATGGGATCTCATCTGCTGTTGCGAATGCCTGCGGAACAGCCATCTGAGTGCATGAAATGCAAAGCATTCACAATTTCGGTGCTCTTTTCGGCTTAGAACGCTCAGCTTGTGTTTTGTCTGTCTGAACGCCGAGCGGTTTACAGCGAGCATTAGCTGAGAATTTATTAACGCCATCGGAGTTGTTTTGATTACTACTGAGAGCATTTTGTGAAATACCAGTCGTATGCGTATGCATGTTTGTTTTACCTTGCCGATCATGAATGTCAGTCATCCGGATGAAATGTTTGTTTGCACGTAACATCACAGAGATTTAATATTCCTCGATTAAACACAATCTATACATTCTTTAGGCATGCCCCTTGCGAACACGCACCTTCCGTTGTGATTCGTTTCTGAGCGCTAATTAACTGTCTGCCACCATGTCAAATGCATTGTTGTGTATTTTTCTCATGAGCCAGAGTAGCTAATCTCCCATTGGCTGATAGCAATGATTGGTATCTCTTTGAAAACTGCATTCTCTAAATATCTTCCCTGTGCACAGCGAGGATCTCGCATAAGCAAGTGACTCAGGTTTCCTGTTGGGCACATTGTAAGTGCTATCAGGGCGGCTCGGGGAGATAAATATGGATGCACTTGAGTAAATGTAATAAATACGCCTGAATGTGAAGCTCAAACGCTTTCCAAGAGGGGAGGAGGGTAGCCTGCTGGGGTGTGAGTGTGTGTGTGTGTGTGTACGTGTGGGTGCATGGCAGAGCTAAGGATTGTCAGGAGAAACAGAAGTCACACTGTCTCTGGCTCCCCTGGAGCTGGAAAGCGTTTGCCAGCACTGGGATCACTAGGGACACCTCCTCCTTTTGAAAACCTGACAGGCTACATGGTTTGCAGCACAATAAAGGGCCCGCAGTACAGCAAACTCACTTCCCATTGATCTTCACTGCCTCCGCAAATATAACGTTGGTGAAGAGAAAATCCTTTTTTTTTTGTTTTTGTTTAAATGATTCTATAATGTGACGTTTCATTAGTATTTGGGTCAATGATGTGACACTCAATTCCTTTGGCTGAGTTTAAATATGCAAACTATGCAATTTGCGTAAAAATGAATCTGCTATATTGAACATTTACTTAATTTGCTGATTTAAAAGACTTTTTTTGTAGAAACACATCTTGTTGGTGTAACTCTTTGTATTTTAAAAAGGGTTAAATGAATAAACAAATATGCAGGAAGCTATTTTTTTGTGATTGAACAGGACATTCATTAAAGGATCCCTTTAGAAAGTGAGGTCACTTGTGTATGTTACATTAATTAAGTTATTAAGTGCACATTACATATTATACATTTATTTAGATGTGTGTATTTTATTAAAAAGGCATGTTTACGTCAAAAAAAACAAACAAACTGAAAATTATTTTCTTTCAGAATTGTTGTGTTCAAAGTGCAAGGAAAGTATTGTAGTGCTTGATAACACCACTTGACATATTTTTGGAATCATTAAGTGGAATGAAGGGTTTTCAGAAATGTATGAAAACAACATGAATACAAAGATTACTATGTTTTTAAAAGATTTAACATTTTTCCCCTCTGGCGTCATTATGGCAGTGCTGATGTTCTCATATGATCAAATTATTTCTATTCTGTATAGAGGCACAAAATCAGCTTTCATTCTTTAAAGGGCAACAAAGAATGCTCGTTCTTTTTTTAAATGCACATTTGTGAATACATGCTGCTTCCATGTTGGGCGGGGGGAAACGGAGTAATTAATTCATTATGTGAATATGCAAATGAGAATGAGAGCACCAACGCACAATGTATGTGTAATTTTCACCGGTTGTTTTGTTCTCAGCCCCAATCATTTGGCAGCGAAGCACGGCAATAAAAACTGGCCGTTCAATATTGGACGCTGAAAATCAATAGCTGGAATCTGTGGTTTATTTGAACGGTAGGCTCTTGATTTTTGCCGTGTTTACTGTGATTATCTATTTGTTGTTATCTGTGCTGCTGGAGGTGGAGTCGTCAGCATGCACATTAATATTCCGTACGACCGCCGTGTGAATCTGGATTCAGCGTCTTGCTTACCGATGCAGTTTCTTTACCGACCATATCCCCACGGTTTACGATCAATCACGACTCCGGTCCGATCACTTGCCGTCGGTGATCATTAGAATCCAGTCCGTGTTTTTGTTTTGTTCGCTTTTTAGAAGTGGTGTGTGTATGTGTGGTGGAGGGGAGGGGGGTAATTCTCCTTCACTAGTGTCTGGATAAAGAAAGACTAGGTCAGCCATGTGGATGCGTCTGTTGAACAGCTGAAGAGGAGGAGGAGGGGGTTCTACAGAAAGCGAGTGAGATAGAGAGAGAGAACGTGCTGTGTGTGCATATGAAAGAAAGCGCGAGGAGAGAGCGAGGGAGCGCGCGCGCGTGTGTGTGTGAAAAAGGAAGCGGAGTCTGTAAACGCCGAACTCACTGATTTCCTACCCTCCACAAACTCAAGCTTTCGGAGTTATCACACGGCAAAAAGGAGGAGGGGGGAACCGCATACGTTCAGAAAACGAGTCCCCGGGCGGTCCAAATGCGAATAAATTAGTAAAGCGAGGTCGTCTTTTGTTGAGGCATTTGCCCCGTTTCTCCTCTGTATGGACAGCGGCTCTCTCAGGATAAAGTATCGGCGTGATAGTGCTCACCCCTCGGCGTCTTGGATTTTGGCCCAGGCCGAGAAGTTCGGCGGGGTCATTTTCAACGAACAGACGTGGAATTGTGTTTGAAGTTGTTTGCAGCAGCCCGATAGGAACTTCGATCATCATACTGGCGGGTGAGTAGTGCCTTGGCGACATTGGCTGTGTACAAAAAGAGAGAAGACTGAGGGAGTTTAGAGGGCTTGAGTGGGTGGGAAGGTAAATGGGGGGGATAGAGATGGAATGTTGGCAATTGCTACAGGCTCAGAAGTTGGAAGCAGCAGCAGCAGCCTGTTTTTTTTATTGCATGTTTCACTTTTGCTCTCACTGTTGAAAGAGACGAGCACTGTGTAATCTTTTTAGGATGCTTTATGGCTTTCTAGTAAGTAGTCTATCAAGTTTCAGCCACCTAACTTGCATCTTCCGCGAAGAAGTTCTGTGTTTGTTTCCATTTTATTAAGTGAGGAACTCGAGCATTAAGTGAATTATTAATGCTCGGGTAGCAGAATAAATGGTGCATTTAGAGTCTGAGGTGCTGAGGCTCAATACATTAAGCATACTGTTTATCTCAAGGTTTAGCGTTATTAAACCCCATCACAGCAGTGCATTTGCAGTGACCCCAACCATCACATGTTGGATGAGACCTTTTGTTTACTGAAAACCCTGGGAGCAGGGGAGGAGAGCTTTTGGTAGACCTGCCTGACCAGTTGGAGTCTGCTATGGGCCGGCCAAGTCTGTCTAACTTCCCTTTGTTAACTTGAAACACTTGAACCGTGGCCCATGTTGGGAACAAATATGGCCGTTTATGGTTCTCCCTAGCATGTAGTGGAGTGTTTGTGGTAAAGACCAAAGGGGCATGACTGTTATGTGAGAGCACATTCTTAAAAAATAAAGATTTCTAAAGTTTTTTTTTTTAAAAGTAATGCCATAGAAGAAATGTTTTTGGTTCAGCGATCAATTCTTAGAAGAATACTTCTGTTGTTCTAAAGAACCTTTTGTACAATTGAGAGCTTTTATGGATGTTAAATGTTCTTCATGATGAAACCATGTTTATTTTTAGGAGTGTAGGTTCAATCGACTTGTTTGAAACCATTTTTGTTTAACAGCCTGCCTTATCTGATCTCGTTCTCCATGCTGTGCATGTGGAGGAAGCATCTTGTATATCCTCTTTGGTTCATTGGACATACTTGAATTTCATGTGACTGTTCAGTTCCTTGGGGTAACCTAAAAAAAAAAGTGCATGTTTTTTTTCTCACTTTGCATTATGTAAGAGATGTAGCTATTTGTGTTAAGAAGAGGCCTACTCTTTTGTAGCCAAAAATGATGGCCCCATCCCCCCACACTGGGATGTTTTTCCTCTCCAGTTGTGCAACAAGATGGTAATTGGCGTATCTAAAGCTTTGAGGTGGTCAGTCACACTCTGCTGGTAGTTTTGTGGGGTTTCCCAAACTCACTTTCACACCGAAAACACAAAGATTAGGATTAAACATCACCAAAAAGATAGCACTGACCAGCCTGGAAACGTATAGGCATCAGTAATCTGTAATCATAACAACTATGTACAGAGTATCTGTCCTAATCCTTTGGTTCATAGAAAATGGAGACCGTGAGAGAGAGAAGAAAAGCTTTTATAAACCCCCGTTACACATGCCATGGCTTTGAGGGTAGCCTGAGGTGAAAGAAATCAAACATTTAGTGAAGCGTCTCCTGCAGAGGAACTAAAGACTACAGCAAGGAACAGAATGTTTTCATTGTCTTTTGTTACACTCAGGGAAACCTGTTTGAGCTAGATTACTTTAAAATACACGGACAGCCAGTTTAATATTTGAACACAGCCTGTCCGTCCCTTTCTGTCACCTATTTAGATGGGAATACGGCTAATTAGGTTGCGTTAGGTGTTTCCAAACATCCTTCTTGTCATCTCTAGTGAATGACTGGGCTCTCTCGCTCTTTTTAAATGCTGTATGTTTTAATGTTCTCGTTATTATACATCTGAGCGCCGGGCCTTCATTTGCAGAGTGTGGGTGTATGATTAACTGTGTCATCCTTCTCCCTTAACAACTGCTTGCCTCTTTGCTTGAGCAGCGGAGAATGGCTACTAAATGTTTAATGCCTAAGCGCAGAGTGACATTTAGCCTTTGTGTTTCCTCTGCAAAAAAAAAAAAATATGGTGTTCGTTCTCTGGCGTTTAATAGAATTACCCACATCGCAAAGATGCGCTCTGTGTGTTATCCTCCACCTTAAAAGCATCAAACGTGCGATACTCTGATCAAAGGCGGTGTGGTGGGGCTGACAGAGGGGTTTCTTCATAGAGTGTGTTGTAGCGGATCAGTTGGCATGCGGTGGCTGCTGAATGTTTGACGGGGCTTGGGCAGGCATGTTATTTAATCTGCTCGCATGATGGAACTGGCTGGTATTACGCCGCGCGTCTCTCTTCCTCCTGTTTGCCGAGAGAGGCCTTAACGGTGGCGCATCCGGGCTGAGCTATGCAATGCTACGCTTAATGAATAGGGCAGAGGTAATTAGCGTCACGTTTTGCATGGCGTCATCACTGGAAAACCTTTAGCCAAATACGCCATTGATTGACTGAGAGCTTACTCGTCCAAATTTGTTTCTGTAAGAAATTTGAGAACCGCTCGGATTGTTTTGAATGATCGCCTCGAGCGTTTTCAGGCTGGGCTTTGTCTCTGCGAACTTGTAGGTAGACTCTCCTTCATTTACAAGAATGTGTTGGCACTTTCCCCTTGATAATAGATACAGTAACCACAGGCGCCTGCTCATAGCCCTAGTGACAAAGAGACCTGACACTGTCAAACTATAAACAGCTCAAGCAGCTGAGTCGTCTGAATGCTTCTGTAGCAGCAAGTACTAAGAGCAGATTGATATCTGTCTGGTAATAGGCTCGTCTTTGTTTGACTCATTCCTCAGGCTTCCTGGGTACACGGTATGGTGTTTCAGCAACACTCTCTTTGTCTTATGTGTAGTTCATTCCTCTGTCGATTCTGCCCATGCCAGAAGCAGCTAGTTGATCTGTAGCTGTTGAAGCTAATCTGATCAACTTGGATCGGTCGGTTTATGCATTAAACATACGTCTTGTGAGAGAGTCAGGCTTGTTGATGTCAAATAAATGTAAACCTGAGGAGCGCGAGAAGTTAATGGGTGTAATTGAAACTGATATTTTTTTAATAAGCCCTAAAGCAGCTGAGACCTTTGCTCGAGATGTCTCGCACATGTTAAGTGAGAGGGGACATCTGGACCTGTTAATTCAGCACATGGTCATAAAGTGAGGTTGGGGGTCCCACAGGCCCCACTGTTTTCCTGTTCTGTTAGGGATGTCAGATGGAGTCTCTTATGCTTTTTACGCCTGCACACCCTTACTAGTATTCACTCTGTCCTTGTCCTTGTAGAGAAACACTCGCTGCGCTGATAAACATATTATAAAAATGCAGTCCTCGCTCAAGTGCTTTCATCTTGAAAAGCATGCGTTGATCGAAGCATTTCTTGCTTAGAAAGGATCCAGATTTCTTAGACTGCTGGAATGGAGGGCAATTTGTGAATGCCAGCCCTCTTAACGTTTCCTAAACAACATCATTTTTTGCTATACGTGCTTTATGAAACTTGTCATTTTTATTCATCTTCCTCTCATTCCAACACAGTATTTTTTTTTTTCTTACATGAAACAAAAGAAGGCAGAATGTCTTTAGGCAGTTTGTCCATACAATGAAAATAAATGCCAAAATTAAATACAAATATCATAGTACTCCACTAGTTCTCAATCTTTCTGATTTTAAGGTCCTTTTGTCCAAGACCGTATAAAAACAAGTACTAAAAGCTACAGTGTAAACTATAAGCTTATCATGGCCTTCCTGGTTGAGAGCCGCTGTTATGGTAATCAATATAATTATCAAAATTCAGTGTTCATTAAACATCTGTAAAACTTCTAGTTTTGGAATAACTAAACCTGGTTCACACCATAAACATAGCTATAGAAGCTGACGTGGCATTAAAATCCTAAGTTTCTTTGAAGACATTTATGTCTTTCCCTGTGCTGTGATACTTAAATATACTTTGTGATTGCTTGCAGTTTAGAAATGGCACCTTTTGTAACTTTAATGTCCCCAGTTCTTGTTTGTCACGTGGTGTTTTATATTGTAAGTGATATTTGAGAGCAGTGGCAGAGAGGAAGAATATGAGTCAAAATTACTTCAATTTTAGTCTGTTCCTCACTGAATATTGCTCACCAGTCATAGATAACATATCTGTACATTTTTTGTGTTCTTTCTAGCCTATCAGTTAAATTGGATCTTACGGTTTTACTTAAATGGAATAGCTGCCTCATAACATTCTGCATCTTTTTATGTGAAGGAAGGAAATATTGTTGAGTATTGGTGAGGTAAATTATAAGAATTTTCAATTTAGGGCAAACTATTCCTATAATATAGCTTGGTGGACAACCAAGGCGCTCAACTTCAAATCCCAATTATCCTCTATGAATGGTTTTATAGACTGTACATAGCTGCTAGGCATGAGACAGTGGAGCAGAATCTCATTTCTGCCTTTAAAACCTTCTCAAAGCTGTGATGAATTGTGGTGGGTGGATTCAAGATCACTGCATTACTGTTAGTAAGGGGCAATACAGCTAAATCAGTTCTAAAAACTAAAGCCACTATTGTTAGCCGAGGAGATACATGGGAATGCTGGAGTCATAGTGAAGCCATGACCTGTATTTACAAGGCAGGCATGTTAGTTTTCCTTCAGTAGAATTGTTCGTTTTAGTAGTATTTCATTTAGTAATGGACTAATCAGCTCTTTTGAGATCGTGATTACTTTTCAGCTACATCTGCTATTCTGGGGCAGAGGCTTTTTTCCCCCTCTTTTTTCAGGTGATGAGTTGTCTTTGTGTGGCACAATATGCATATTGTTCTGTACAAACCAAGCCTGCTGTTGTTGAATAATGCTAGCTTTGATGGATCAAGCTATATCTCTCTCAGATCAAATAAACCTTTAGTGCAATCTTACTTCTGGCAGAAGAAAACCGCACTCTAGACTTTCACTCCCTGACTCATCCTGATAATATATAGTTTCATTATCAAGTAGTTGAATGCACATTTAAATGTGCTTGTCCCGAAACGTTTGCGGATGCAAAAATAATGACCTCATCTAGAGAAATATGAGTGCATAAGGGAAAAGGTTAAGAATCAAGTTATATGCATGTAATGAAACACCATATGATGAAAATCATGCAGCTTAGGAAAAAATGTGGTATTTCAGTGTTACAGAGGGATTTTGTTAAACAATGTTTGTGCGCTGTCCCTCAACATCTCACATCCCTTTGGAATGTTCCACGGCTGGAAAGTCACATTGAACGCAGCTGACAGGATGGCCGAGGTGTGAACCTGTGAGTACTTTTTAAGGCTAGGGTTGCATCCCAGCCATGCCTAGTTTGACAGTATTTCAGATGTCTCTGATTTGTGCCTCATAGACAAGTCGGCAGAAACTCTGAAATGCCTCTTCTTGGCTGATGGATGTTCTTGACTTGCTTTTGTTGGAGAATCATGGAGCTCACAGCTCTCAAAAGCTTCAGTGTAAAGGATATGCATGTTAAAATCTTGGGTCAAAAATAATTTTTTATATATTTTTCCCAAGAAATTAATACTTTTATTGAGTTAAAATATGACTGCAAAGACATTTTTAATATTACAATAACCAGTATGTGTTTCAGGCATCCATTTGCATTCATCTGTACTTCAGTAAAGTGCAAGCAAGGCAAAATAATTAACAAAATATTTACAATAGATATTATAGCGATCATGTTGGTCCTGGCTCCTGTTTTTGACTTGATTATTTCAAAAGGTATTTTAGAAGTGCACATTCCTGTTGGAGTAGGCCATCTGTCTTCATCTCCAACTTTAAGTAGGCCAGCCTCAGCACAGGGGTCAATAGCGTGGCCTGTAGGGAATTGTGACTGACTTGTTTGACGTCAAAAAAATCAGTTCTCTGAAGCAGCCTAATTAACCTTTTTACAAGAATTTCTTGTGCTTGTTTTCTATTTCTAATGTGTTGTTTGCTAACCTTTCCTCAGAAATCCGCCATGCTCTGTTACATTTTGAAAACAGCCGGTGAAAGAGCAATAAACAAGTGGAATTATTTTCAAAATAACCTCTATTTTCTGCCACAATATTATCATATGACAGAATCATCAATGGAATTGCTTAGGAACAGAAACGGGTAACTTGAACATGGGCGCCCTTCACTTCTCATTACAGCGTTTGCGTTCGCCGAAAGACAAACACGCTAGCTCATGCCCACCGGCCTGTGTTTTAAATTAAGTAATTGAGATGTTGTGCTTAGACATCTGAGTGTCTCGTTTTGATCTCCGTTTATGTTTCTAGGAGGTGAACAAAGCAGGTCTCGGATCTCGCCACCTGCAAACCGTTTTCACTTTTAGTCACCAGAGATGGAAAAAAAAGAAACGGGTGACACGTTTGAAACTTTCAAAGGCACCGTGTGACATGCTTGTACTTTCAGATCTTATTTTGGTGAGTAAACATTTAATGCAAGTGTATCACAGCTTTATTTATGCATTAAATCTGCTGTTGGCTCTGAATTATACATTAGCCAGTAAATAATGCATCAGCCTCCGTTCCTCAATGATTACCGGCCAAGATACAAATGGCAAGTTTGCTGATGATATCCTCGTTGATCGTTTTAGCTAGTTTAGTATCGGCTCCTGAGGATATTTTCCACCGCTATTGTGATTGGATGCAATTTGAGTAATGGACACTTCACTGTGTGTGTGTGTGTTTTGATTTATTTATCTTCTGCAGTTGAATGCACCATCAATAGAATGGATGTAGGTATGGATTTTCAACCCGTTATCTTAGAGAGGTAGGGCTGGAATTATGAGCAGTTTGTTACTTTAAGAGGCTTCGCACATAATTATTGCAGGGCAGCATTAACTAGTTTTTCTTTTTAGCTTGACCTCTGTTTTAACCTGTGCGACTGGGCCGGTGTCATAAGAGCTACTGACACCTTTGATTTGATCCACTTCATTTGTCAT
Source organism: Enteromius trimaculatus (assembly GCA_032361065.1). Lineage (NCBI taxonomy): Eukaryota > Metazoa > Chordata > Actinopteri > Cypriniformes > Cyprinidae > Enteromius > Enteromius trimaculatus. Next base: position 8,857,515 of record JAUMHP010000080.1, read on the forward strand.
CTCTTGCTCAGGAATAATTACAGCAGTGGCAGGCTGTGCCCTGGGGAGCGCTCAAGCTTATGACCTTTTTGTTCCCTTAAACATGAGCCAGAGACAAAGGCGCAGAAGAGCGGGAGTTGTGATTAGGAAAATAATGGCTCTGACAAGTTAGAGATTAAATTGTAAACAGGCCGCGAGACATATCAATACTTGCTGAGGTAATTGATTTTGCTACCGCAGTTCCACTGGCCGTAACCGGCTGTTAACGGCGCATTAATAAGCGGGTGATTTCAGATCGAGGTTAAAACCTTGCCGTACCCCGACACCTTTGCTGTTTGTTTACCCTTGTCGTATTCGTCGTAGGCTTTCACATCATCTTTGATTACAATAAATCGATGAGACCTGAATGGTAGCGTTTTAAAAATGACAAGCTTGTTGTGCTGCGTGTCATTGGGAGGACAAAGAGGAGCAGAGGGGGGTGGAAACACAAACTGTGGTCATAGAATCAGCTCAGTGCTCCTGTTCTTCATCAGGGTGAAGTGGCTCCATCAGAGCAGGAGGGAAATTATACTCTATTGTGGCAATACACCACAATCCCACTCCAGTCGCCATTAAGTGGAGCAGAGCTATTGAATATTTGCATTCCAACTTGATAGCGCCACTTTCTCGCATGGTGATTGCATCCATTTGGAGATATTTGAAACTCTCTCTTTTCCTTATCAGATCGCGATCGGTCATGTTTGCGTCAGTGTTATTAGATTTTGTAGTATTTACTGTAGTGGAAAAAGTACGTCTCTGTACGTCAGCCCCACAGGGTCATGCCGAATCATGGCTGCTGCGGGGTCACGTGCGGTTCACCGCCAGGCCAGCGTTAGTCATCTGTGTGACACATCAGTTAAATACAACATGATCTCTCCATTCATTTCAAAACTGGATTACACTGGTCGGGCCGCTCTGCAATAAACTACAGCCATTCTTCTGGTTCAACACAGACTGTAATATAGTAGTGCTTGCCTAATAGTAGTTTTAGTACACAGTAACTGTTAAGTACACAAAGATGTAAATGATGATGTGATGAGAGGTAGGGTGGAGTTGAGTGAATGATTGATGTAATGTTTTTCTATAGACTAGTGTTTCAAATCATGATACATTAGTTTATGTATTATTATTATTTTTTTTACAACTGGATCAGTAGTTCTTACATTATCGCATTTTAAAAACTATTTTTCTGTCCTCTGTGTGGATTGAGGTGCAGTTGACTCTGTGTGAGCTAAACATTTATTAGATCTCCTTTCTTGCATTGTGAAGAGCTCCCAGTCCATATGTAGAAGGCTCCATTTGGAATTAAGCCTCTCCAATTCGAGCTGCCATTCCTCAGGCAGGCCGTTCCCTATTGAGCCCTAAAAAAGGTGTTTTTGTTGTCCATCCAGGACTACCTGCGAAGTGCCATAGGTCGGCTCTAGAAGCGTTTTGAAGCATGCAGAGTCCACTAGAGATGCATTCACACCCAACATCAACCACCCACAAGGCTGAGGCATGAAATCTTTTCATCATTATATGCTTTAAGATGCCAAATTCAACTCGAGCCAAACACTCACACGAGCGGCAGCAAGCAGAGGTGCTGCGTAAATTTATGTCCGATTTGCTACGAACACCGATTCCATATTTGGAAAAGCTAAATCTGCTTTTTTGATTTAGTCTGAGTGATAATGCGGCGTGTCTGTGATACAAAGAGCTCCGGGATGCTGAAATTCCCCTGGCCCACCTCCTTTAACCTCCTCAACAAAGGAGGGATTCTTCCTTAAATCAAGTTATTTCATCCCTTTGGTATTTAAAAAAGATTTCCCTCCTGATAAAACCAGCAGTGCGCCTTTCCTTTGGGAATGTGGGCACTGTTTTACTCCTGTCTTGTGTCGATTAAAGGAGCACTTGTAGATAATCCGTTCAAATAAGTCTGTTGCGTTTGGGTGGGTGGGGGTGGGGGGGTAGAGGGTAACAGACGTTGGAAGTGGGTGGGGGGTTGAAAAATTCGGATTCCTAAGTGCTTATCACCTCAGTACAATCCGCCACTCCGCAAGGATAAATATTTAATGACGGGGAAGCTGAAATAGAGCCCTAACAGACTGGGTAGAAATGGATCTGCTATTTATACGCTATACAGTTCCATAAAGCAGTGGAACGGTTAGACAGCCCAAGGTTATTAGTGTATGTGCTGTTGATTCACGTGTGTGTCTTTCAGAGAAGCACCTTGTATATTCAAAGCATTGTTCTTTGGCGCTGGCTTGTAAAATGGCTAGGGCCTAAAGTGAAGTGTTGTAAGATTATCCTAATATTTGTCTGATTCCTTAAACAGATTGTCAGTGGACAAAGCTCACAGTCTTGAGTGTTTTAGACTAGTGAATATATAATCTTGTGCTGTTCACACTCCCAGTGGCTAGAATAGTTAATGATTATAGTTGTTGGCGTCTGTTTTTACTGTGCTCAGTTTATGTAGTTTTTTTTGTTTAGCAACCGAAGCACAAGCCACCAGGGATCTACTAAAGTAACTGTGCATACCATTAAATATTCACTTGTACGAAATTAAGCTAGTTGAGTCATGGAATTGTACAGAGGCTGAGTGGAATGTTCTGGAGAGCGGCAGTGTTTTGACAGTTGTGCGTCACTATTTCTACAGGTCAGTCAGATGTCATTGGAAGTGGAGTGGTGCAGCCGTCGGCTCGTGAGCCAAGTTGTAAAAGGATCCTCCTCGCGTTGTTTATACTCGCAATGATTTGGGCCGTTTTAGTGTAATCGAACAGGTTCCAAAACGCTCTGCGAATGAACACAATGGATTACATTGTGGACAGAATGTTTCCATTGTGGAGATGCAACTCTCCCAGGCACTTCCGAACGGCTGGATTGGATTACCAGCCCCTTTTCATAGCCGGTTTAGATGACTGCTGATCAATGGGGCTCTTGGCTTCAAATCTAATTTGTTCTTGGGCTCACTTGGTAATGCTGATCACAGATTATTTCTATATAAAATTAATCAGGTTACTGACATTTTTTTCCTGAGCGTTTGGATTCTCCTAGACATTAATTACAGCGATTTCACATTCATTATTGAATTTTTGATCTGCTGTTGCTGCAGAGGGTTAGAGATGTACAACATGCGACGGCTCTGCAGAGCCATGAGTTATCTTTGCAGAGCAGCTCATTAAGACGTTCCTCTTGGTAACAAAGTAGATCTTCATCAAATTGTTTTTTTAAGAAGATAAGATGATTGGATGTATGCAAATAAAAATGGGTGTGTTGGGCTTTACTAGTAATAATTAGCTTCGGGAAACAGTCTTTTGAATGGGATTTTCCCTCTTTCTTTGTATTTGTTTTTTGTGCTTCATATCGATCTCTGATTTGAAGCGTGCTTGTCCCATAGTCGCCAGGTTGTCTGTCATACTACTCTTAGCAAAGCTAAAGGGGTGCTGGGTAGAAGGGAGCCTATTTAACAGCGTGATACATGAGGGGAACTGGAAATCTGCGTAAAGGAGCGGCTGAAAGAAAGATCGGAAAAGGTCAGGCCACATTTCATTTCAGCCGAGCTTTTTATTAGCTCTGCCCAGTATGCAGTTTAGACGAAAATACAGTTGCTCAGCAGTCAATGGACTACTCATTTAGATTGACACATGTGTATACACTTGGATGAATGTGGCTCTGTGCTGAACATGCTTGCTCTGTTTATGAGCTTACCCGTGCATTTGCAAGCTATTTTAGCTTGGACGCACACAAACCTTCCCCCGAGGTTCATTTCTTGCCGTGCTGTGGAAGGAATTGTAAAGCTCACTAAAGAGCACAAAGCCTGTGAATGTGTTGCCGAATCATACCGTGATCATTGCACACTGTTAAAACCTGTAAAATGCAGCACCGTTTTCAGTGCCTTTATAGAATCTGATTCGACTCTCTTGGGAAATGGCTCTGTGCAAAGAAGTGGCAGGAATTCCTGTTCTCTAATTTGGAAAATTGTAACAGTGTTTTTTACTTCCAGCTCTAATAGGCAATTAGTGGCTTTTATTTTCTCAGGATAGTTAAAGGCGTACTTCACACAAAAAAATGACTGACTGACTTCTGTGGAACAAAGAAGATATTCTGAAATGGGGTCCAATCTTATTTTAAACCGCAGTGGGTTTGGGAGTTGATGAAAAGGTAATAATTAAATCCTAAAAATGTTACAGTAAAAAGAAAATCAAAAAGGACGGCAACTAAAAACATTGTTTACCTATGCCGTGTGACCCAACATTGTGAACATGCAAATGTGTTTTTAAATTTGGGCTATTTGTATTCACTTAAAATCTCAGGGATTGCCTAAAGAAAATATTTAGGGTCTAAGGGTTTCTCTTTACACTAAAACAGTATAATCTCGTGCCTCTGTGAAACAGTTTGACTTAAAATGCGCTTACTGGACTAGAATTGCATGAACGGCAGACCCCCGCTCCCCTTGCCCACCTCCCACCATGCTTTGTTGTAAAACACCGGGGTGTTTTAAGAGTCTGCATTGTGTGAACGTACCAGGCTGTGAGCGGTAATCTAATATATTACGGTTGTTTTTCTGAAATGATGAAATATCATCAGGCTTGTGTTTTTCTGGAAGCCTCGCAACACTATCAGTTAGGGATAAAGTCTCCATTTCACACATGAATGCGTTACGAGTTAATCTCCCGCCTGCCACTGTACACTGCTTTAAACACAACCCTGAACTCAGAGAGCAGTGGCAGCCTATTGTTTAGATGCCTCCCTCTGGTAAACGCATGCTTTTTTTCTTCTTCTAAACAGCTGCTCTTTTACGTCACTATATGTTTAAAATAAAAAGCAGTGAGTCTGTGTGCGTGTGTGTGTATATAGGTTGATAAGGGGAGCTGTGCGGCACACTAAAACGGCAGAATGGTAATAGTTCTAGTCAATGCATGTTTTATGAGCTGTCCAGAGAGGAGAGGGAAGCTCTGATCCTGCTTGTTTCAGCAGTGTTTTCATTACCCTCCAGTCACTTCCCCTCCTGCCTGCCGCTCCAAGGCACGGAAACAATCTCAAATCATGTTTACAGTGCTGCACATTTGGACTCCATACTGCACCAGCAGTATAAAAAGAGCTGTGATTTGATATGGCTCCAAATGTTGGAGTGTCCTGTCTTCTTAAAAGATGTCAAAGATTTGACACTGTAGGTGCTCTCGGGCAGACTGTTTTTTGTCTGCTTTAAATAAACAACAGTGCTTTGTGTGGCCAGCAGTGGAAATAGGACTAGAGAATTTATATTTCTATTTGAGCCGAGTTGCCTTAAATGGAGAGGTGGAGTAACAAAGAGGGTGTTATTCAGACTAGAGCCTCTTAAAGACAGTCAGGCTGTGGGTTTGGAGAGGTGGCTGATCCAGAAACAAAAGCCGCTCCTAATTAGAGGTAATACCGTCCTGTGGTATCTGGGGTGGAGGTGCTTTTGGCAGAGCCGTTACGCGTGTTTTTGAATGCCCGGCTTGTTCGCGAGACCATCTGCCGCCGGTTGCCAGTGTTCAGGGAAAAAAGCCACCGCCAGATAACTAAATAATTTAGTCTGGAAATGGTTTGACGCATTGACCTAATGGCATTGCCGCTGCGGCCTCATCATCTTTAACCTTATGTTCTCGAAGATGAGTTTGGAATAACGTTGCAGCGAGAATAAATGAGGTCCTGAACAATAAGCCTGAGCTGAGATCTGTCCTCCAGGCCTTGTGTTTCATCTGATGATTAGTGGGGGGGGGGGTGAGCGTGACGCAGAGCTGAGCCCCCCTCTTGGTGGGGGTCTGTCAGGACCAGTGCTTCCCTGAGACCTCCCTGCTTTCACTGTGAATGAGGCTCAGGCTGAGCTGCCATGAGGCTTTTGATCAACTGACTACTTTTAGATGTCTTCTTTTAGCTACAGAATTATTGCTTTTTTGCACTGCACCATGCTAACAGTCTTTCTACGTCAGCTATTATTCCGGTTGTATTCTGATTGAGGGAGGAAAAAGCCATACAGGCATTGCTGCCACACAATCTGAACCTATTGAAACGGTGAATGGGCTTTTGTAAACGGCTGCATTCACATTCAACTCGTCGTATTGTGAATCAAAGCAGATCAGCGGAGGTGGGGAAGTGTAATGTTAATATTACCTTCCGTATCTAGGGTAGATTTAGAAAGTGGCGCATGTGTTTATCTGCCATTGATTGAGTATTGATTGCGCGTGCTCGGGTGAAGCCAAGCCAAGAACCCGTCTGCTGCAGAACGCCAGATTGACAGTTAAAACTATGTTTACTCCCTTTAAATACATCTTTCTTTGAATGTGCATTGATTGTATCATCCGCATGCCCCTTGTTCTGTGGATAAATGTAAAGCGATTGACAAAAAAAAACAAGCCTGTTCACAAAATAAATCTTAGTTCCACCCTTAGCCCTCTTCATGGTCCACCTTTCAGTCGGTCTTCCAGAGAGATCTTACTCAAAAAACCTGGAATGGATTAATTTGGTTTTATTTGTGCAAACTAATATATAAAATGTAAATTTAATGTAAATATATGGAACTTTTATTTGATTTCTTGCTCACCAGTCTTATCTAAACATATAAATATGAACTTGTACATTTGAGAAACTTTGATACAGTGCAAAAGATACTAATAACTGTCAGAGATGTTTGTTTATTCATATATTTTTTTTAACACTTCTGCCACTTGGTGTACTGCTAGCACAGGCAGTTTGCTGGTGACACCACCAAAAAGCGTTCTCCTGAAATGAAAAACAAAAAGGTATAATGTAAATTGACTATTTAAAAAATACAAATCTTCCACCACTGTTGTGACATGTCATTATATATTCACATATCCAATTTGATTGTTGTTTTTCTGCTTGGGCTAATTGTATAGGCAATAAGTACATGAATATAGCAAGATATGAAAAGGTGACAATATTAGACCGTCTACTTAAACCACTCTTATCTAAATAGGACCACTGACAGGACCTGGCTTGACTCTCTAGGCATACTAATGTGGCATGTTAATATTATTAAAGTTTATTGACTTATGTCATTGATTAAAGATTTTGATTATCTTATTTACCATTGCTCTAAGTTTGTGCCAGCTATACTCCACTTCAGTGCAGCTCTGTACAGGAGGAACTGCACTGATTCTCAGTTCTGAATAGTGTGTGCTGTCTGGTATGGATGGGAGTCACAATCTGTGAAGATAATTACATTGGCTCACATATTGAATTCATTTCAGATACATTTTGTATTACTTTCGGCTGTATTTTAAATTGCGAAACTATATTTAAAATAAATTATGAAGAATGAATAATCTATATAATGTTACAGACCTGTTGTACACTGTAAATAGTTAAGAAATCTTTAAAAGAATGTACCTATCCCTCTTAACGATTTCTGATATTGATCTTGACCATGATCTTGTTTGCTTTTTTTACTGAACAGCTTCATCATTGTGTTAGGTGTCCCTGGAAAACTGCTAACGTTATATTTAATGTAAACCATCAATTCAAGCTTCAGGTAACAGATAGCAAACATTAAAAATATAACAACTGTCAGACATATATTATGATAAGTGACAGTATTTAAAAAATGTGCGTCTTTACACTTGAAGTTTCGAAATCCACAAATTCGCGCCACGATCTACTAAATGCCAGGCAAAGATGTGTTTGTAGAATATAATAAATATTTGTCAGTGGTTTTTATTTGCAAATCTAGTTTTACTTATTTGTAAATAAAATTCATGTTTGTGGAACTCCAAGATTTATTTTGTGAACAAGCTTGGATTTTTGTCAATCGCTTTACTTTTATTTGTGGATCATTATATATTTTTTTGGAATTACAAAACAATTCTATCTCCATATTGCTCACTTTTTATTGAATGCGAAAAGACATGGTTCTCACTCTGTCAATATTTAACATACATTTAAGCCACTGGTGGGATATTTGTTTAAAGAATATATCATTTAAAAATTAATTGTTTTTCCAACCCTGTAGTTATTGACTTTATTTAATGGGATACATAATATATTTTTAAAAAAATTAAAGTTAATTTAAGTTAAACTTTTAATAAATTGCTATGTATGTATGTGTGTGAGTGTGTGTATATATGTGTGTGTGTGTGTGTGTGTATATATATAATAAAATGTATATAATAAAATATATTTTATTATTCTGTAGAAGAAAACCATGCAGAGTGTGAATTAAATGTTATGATTCGGCCTGCTTAGCATTTGCCAGTCATGTTGTTATCACATTCACACTCCTCCAGTGTTGATACATCGTCTAGAAGTGCTTGTTTGCTACATGACCAGGCTAAAAGCACAGCGACTGACTGTCCATACAACCCCCCCCCACCCCATCCCGCTTTTTCTGCCACACGGACAAACTAGCTGAGAGCTCTCAGTGTGGTTTGCACTGTGTTTGTGTCTTACAGTGTGAAATGAAGTTACTCTCAGGCACGATGCTGATAATAGACACGAGTGCTGATGGGGAGCCGGCCCCACCGGGAATTGTGCCGAGGGAATACACAATCGCACACACAACCACTTACTCTCACATACTCTGATTGCTTGGAGCCTAGCCTTCAGCCTCTGGTTTACTGACTCCTCAGGGCTCAGATTAGCCCACTGATTTTCGTATATAAATCATCAACGTTTGTGTAGTTACAGAGGCTGCGGAGTTGTGCAGAATTAATTTCCAGCCAGTGTTTGTGTAAGATGTCCTCATGAGATCAGAATGACAGTATATTAAAGTAGAGTGGTAGCTGTTGATTAGACATTTAAAGAGGATATTCAAATAGCCTCTGTTTTTCCTGAAATGTGTAAGTGCATATTTGAAAGTATTATTGCTCTTATATTAAATCAGGTCTCTGAAGCTTTTTATACCTCACTTTACATGCAATATAAAATGTTTATATATGTAATTAAGTATGTGTGATATATTAATATTCTGAAAATGCAATCATATTGCCAAAATATGTAAATCCAAAATAATCAAATATCTCATTTTGCAAAAGTTTTTATCTACACAAATGAAAACATTGCTTTTTGTTTCATGCAACATTTCAAGTGCCTTTGATGCTGTGGCAGGTCCTTTTTTTATACACACATATATACATCTCAGATTTTAAAAGGAGCTTTGCAGTGTTTTTGACCATGACCATCTGTAAATCCACTTTCATTTAAGACCTCACAAGTTACAAAAGTCTCTGTTCCTGAAGGCTACAGTAAAAGAACCGAACATCTAGACGTTAGGCTTTGTGTAATGCGAGTCTTTATAGAGTTATGCTTTGAAGGAAGGCCTTTTCTCACAATATTTCACTTAATAGAACTGGCTTTATTAATGCTTAAAGATCCATCAGCCTGTCAACACAATTTAAAACTCAATAAAAACAGTTCCCGTGTGGAGAGGGTCCTTCACAGTACTACACAACTGTATCTATAAAGTAGCCATTTATTGAGGAGCACTAAGTAATTGTTAGAAATAGTCAGTAGTGGCTATTAAGATTTAGAGTAGGCTGGATTTTATTTGCTATAATCTTTTCAGTTAGAAATGGTTTCGGAATAAATGTGCGCCATCAGATAAAGATGCTGTTATTAGCGGACCGATGGTGTGAATCTTAATTTTTAGTACGGATTATACACGCTCCTGCTGAGTGATCATGTGAAACTATTGGAATTGAAGCGCTGCGAGTCATAGTTTCACACAGTACAGAGTCACTGTGAGGCTTTCATCAGCAATAACAGAAATCTCTTTGATAACTCAACCCCAGATTTTAGTGTTTTTTTTTTGTTGTTGTTGTTGGAGTTCTGCTTCAGATGTCTATTTATTTATTTATTTATCGAGCTTTTCACTTTGGCACTCTGGCAAAATAGATTGATTTCAACAAAGCTGTTTTCAGAGTAGCTCTCTTGGATGAGCTTCGAATGAGACATTTGTCTGATAAATCTCAGTTACTTGTATTGCAGATAATGTTTTGTTTGATATGTTCCAAGGCTAATCTCGCTCTGCGAAAACAATCACATCAGACGTGTATTTCACAACTTCCTTCTGGAAAGCCGTCGGTAATCCTCGCCAGTCAAACGTCTGCATTTCGTAATGCACCGATTGAAAATACAGATCAGGGATCATTAAAAGTTGCCGTCTGCTTGTTGACTTTACCTATCCAAAGCAATCTTCAGTTTATTAGCAAATGAAGCACCTGGCGGTTTGGGTTTCTTGGGGGCAATGGCATTTGTGTTTGTCTGACCCTTTATTGGCTTTTACCTCAAATCACAGAGATGAATGCATGGCCTATTGGCGTAATAGGAGAGTGATTTAGGATGAATAAAACATGCAGCATGAAAGAGTAATGTTGAAAAAGGATGTGTTTTGTAATAGAGCCCTGCTGTGTGCCCATTGTGAGGTGATGTGTTAATAGTGGCAGAGCAACTGTGTGGTTGGAGGGGTGAGAAGGTCTAATTTATCCGCTGCTCTGACGGAGAAATATATTTTTATTTAAAACCTCCTGGCTCACACCCCTTGACTTCATTGCAGTAATGGAAATGGTAGAATAGGTGCTGTTGGCTGAGGCCCCTGAAGGTTTTTTTTTTTTTTTTTTTTTTTTTTACCGGGGTTCACAAATGGGTTATTTTTTCCTCCCTCCCTTTTCCATTAAGACAGCTGGTATCTTTCAAAAGGTCCTGCTCTGGTGATTGATGTGTAATGGCTTCAAGCCTCACCTGCCCCACAGCGCGTTATTCATCTGTGGGTACTGTTGAGGGGAGTACTCACCATTGCTTAATTGGTCCTGGTCACCATTCAGACACCACATGAACTGCTGCATTGTTGCTAGTCGCTGCTGTGAACCTCACTGCAGTCGCTGCTTATCACTGGTTGCTTATGCTCCTGTTGGTATAAATAAGACTCTTTACATGTGAGAAGGTGTGGATTGCTGACCTTTCTGCGGTTGTAAGTTATTCATCACATGCGGTGCAGTTATACAGCGCTTTAAGGGGTTGTCTTGACACCTTAATCATCTTACAGTATGGTTCCAGATAATGCATTTCCATCACCCAATCATGAATTACATGCAGTAATAAACATGTAAACACTGCAAAAGCTTCAGAAAACAGTCGGGCCGACTACCAAAACAAACTTGTCTATAGCCAACGCCGAGCCAGCTTAAAGGCCAAAGTATACTTTGGCCGTCTGCATTACGTCATTTCATCGCAGACACCTGGAAAGTATTCAGACCCCCTTAAAATTTTCACTGTTATATTGCAGCCATTTGCTAAAATCATTTAAGTTATTGTTTTCCCTCAATGTCCATACAGCACCCCATATTGACAGAAAAACACAGAATTGTTGAAATGTTTGCAGATTTATTAAAGAAAAACTGAAGTATTCAGTTACTGTGACACTCATATATTTAATTGAGGTGCTGTCCATTTCTTCTGATTATCTTTGAGATGGTTCTACACCTTCATTCGAGTCCAGCTGTGTTTGATTATACTGGTTGGACTTGATTAGGAAAGCCACACACCTGTCTATATAAGGCCTTACAGCTCACAATGCATGTCAGAGCAAATAAGAATCATGAGGTCAAAGGAACTGCCTGAAGAGCTCAGAGAAAGATTTGTGGCAAGGCACAGATCTGGCCAAGGTTACAAAAAAATTCTGCTGCACTTAAGGTTCCTAAGAGCACAGTGGCATCCATCTGTCCACCAACGTTTACCATCCAACCTGAAAGAACTGAGGATCTGCAAGGAGGAATTTCAGAGGATCCCCAAATCCAGGTGTAAAAAAAAAAAAAACACAATCTTTCCCAAAAAGAGTCCTGGCTGTATTCGATCAAAAGGGTGCTTCTACTAAATACTGAGCAAAGGGTCTGAATACTTAGGACCAGGATATTTCAGTTATTCTTTTTAAATAAATTTCCACATTTATTAAATGTCAACAATTCTGTGCTTTTCGGTCAATATTGGGTGCTGTGTGTACATTGAGGGGGAAAAAAAGAACTTTTAAATGATTTTTGGCAAATGGCTAAAAATAAAAAATTTAAGGGGGTCTGAATACTTAATAATAATGCAACTTGTCGAGTTTGAAAATGCATATGTTTGTCGTAATTCAAAGTGGCTTGAAGAAAACACACATGTATAATGAAGAAAAACATTCAGTGTTTATAGAAACCTTCTGGTTAGTGTATGTATGTGTTTTCTTGTGCTGAGGCTGGCGGTCAGCACAGTAACTCATCAGAAGGTGATTAATCGGGCTGTGACGTGGTGGCACAGTGCTGTAATCAGTCTGTAGTGTTGGAGGTTGATGAGGAGAGCAGCTGCCCCGCCAGTTGCGGTCTACTCAAGATGACAGGCTGCCATTGACAGGACTGCTTGTCAACTGCACCAGTGTGCCTGTCATAAGCCATTTCTCTTCATTTTTATACCTGCTCCATAAACACACCTCTCACACTGACAAACAGCCCAATTCTGTCCTGCTGCTGTCCTCCCGCAGGCTCCTCGCATTTCCAAATCCACTCGCTGTAGCTTTTCCGGCAGTTGTCAGGTTTAGCTGTACCAGAGGCTGTAATCTTTACTTTCCCCGTTTATCTGAAGAGGGGGAAAGCGGCGCAGACCCTTTCAAGTGCACTTCATCGTTACGCAGCCATTTCATGCTCTCGTATTGGAGGTTTCGTTTTGTTTTTCCGCTTCGCGCTTTTCGGCCAACAAAAGATTGATCTTTATTTTTATGAATGTTGACTTAAAAGAGGCAAGTAGCAGCAAGCGTTGTAAAAACAGGATTTGATTCAAAGTCTCCTGCCAGGTTTTCTTCTCCATGCCTGTCTGTTCTGATTTCCACGGGTGATCGCTGTGCTAGCTGAGGTAGGGCTGCCTCTGGCCAGGCTGTAGTTAGTCTGACCAGCATGTACAACCAACAAACACTGTGGCCTGGAGGGAGCGCCGGGTCTTATTCCAGTCTAACATATTGCTTGTAAAGAATTCTCCATAGCCTGAACTGGCCAGTTGTGCGAAGGTCTATATAAGCCTAATACCCTGTAAAACGTGCAGCTGAGCCTATTTGATAATGCAGTGGGGAATCCTGTTTGGGTCACTGTGTGGGGAAGTGCTGCTTTTCATCGCCAGGCAAAAATGAGCTGGGAATAGAGCAGGCAGCTTGAAGTTTGTGCTCTTTTGATATAGCTGTGCTCAGAGCTCTCCTGAGGACGTACGCTGCTGCTGTGGAGAAGACCGCCGATTGATGTTCCTTTTGGAGCACGACGTCACAGCTCTGCTCGCCGGCTGTGATTGATTAAACCTATTGCTAGAGTATCAACAGGCTCTTGGATTTACAAATATCTCCCCCTATGCGAGTTACGCAATTTGCCTGTTTAGAAACCTGCATTTTTGTTAATGGTGTAACTGTTAAGTAAAAAGTAAAAAAAACCTTTGTGAGTGAGTGCATCATAATTTAACACCATAAGTTGTATACTTTTTATTAATATTTTATTTTATTGTACATTATTTTACTTTTATTGATCTTATTTTATCTTATTTGTTAATTTACTACTTTTTATGTTATTATAAATCAATTTATTATTTTCAAGATTGATTTTTTTTATTTGCCTTTTATTAGGCTCAAACAGTATTGTAGACAGGAAGTGAGGTGTGAAGGGGAACACCAGTGCTATGTTGTCGACACACTGCACACGAGGCAGTTGGTGCTAACTTGGTCCTACCCCTAACCTTAAGATCTTTAATATTATTTTATCAATTCATATATTCATTCATTTTTGTAGTTACACTACATGACATTTTATAATTAGAATTTACAAAAGTCAAATTGTGGTATTTCACAAAACGTATTGACCTTGACAGAGGTCAATACTGATCTTCTCTATTATATTATTTCCTGTTTTTATGAGTTTTTCAGGCATGTTGCTGCTTGTTGCCACAAAAAATATATATATTTTAACAGTTTTCTTGTCTTCACTGTAATATCTTAGTTGTACCACCCTAACACTGATTTTCAGCACCTTTCAAAATAAAATTAACATGATTTTAGGTTGTGTAATAAAATGGCACTCTACGAAAAAGGTGCGTTCTTGTAGAAAAAAGTGTCTTTTTATTTACCTCTCTAACAATGTCTTTATTTTTTCCTCTCAGCTCTTCTGAAACACTGGGGTTGTTGGTGTGGCCAAATTTTCCCTGGATTTGATTGGTAAATTCAGAAGACTGAAGCCCAGGCTCACAGTCTACCTTTCACGGAGGCCCAGCCGTGAGAGGACAGAAGAAGGCACGTGGCGAATCATGACTGCCGATAAAGAGAAAGACAAGGAGAGGGAGCGCGACCGGGATCGGGACAGAGATCGCGAAAAGCGGGACAAAACACGTGAAAGTGAGAGCTCGCGGCCACGGCGCAGTTGTACACTAGAGGGAGGAGCTAAGAACTATGCAGAGAGCGAACACAGTGAGGACGACGACAATGAGACGCCTGGGGCCGCCACTGCCGAGGAGGCCACTAAAAAGAGCAAGAAAAAGCTACCCAAGAAGAAGTCGCGATATGAGCGAACAGAAAACGGCGAGATCACTTCCTTCATTACGGAGGACGATATTGTTTACAGACCTGGCGGTGAGTTTTGCTTGTACAATACTTCAACTTTTAATCTGTCTGACTCAGCTGAAGGAATTTGAGGCGGTTGTCGTACAGTAAGCATGCCATTGGACAGCAAGTATGTATATGGCAATGTTTCATTAGCATTGCTGAAAATGGTGCTTTGGCGTAGCATAAACATGTCACCGCAAATGCATTTCCATTGGCAGCTGTGCTTGACTAAGTAAATTCACTGCTTCTTGATGAAAATGCTGAAGAAATCAGCGCGATGATATTTAAAATGGTCATGTTTTTCACATGTAGCTTTCCAGAGCACACATAAGATTCCCGTTTTTATTTATATTTTTCAGTGAGCAGCACAAAAAGCGAAACGGTCCACATTAGGTCTTTATTAGGCGCTGGGATTGAGCCTAGACCTGAGCAATAACCTTTTCCTGCGCTGTAAACATGGCCTCTCTTTCACCTGCTGTTTAGAAATTGGTTGTACATGAGGCTGGGGGGAAATGTCAACACTCTGGCGGAGGGCAAGGCACGGCTCTGTAGCGCAGCTGCCGTAGTCCTAAATCATCCTCACAGTGTCTTTCATTTATTTAACGGCAACAGAAAGGTCAAGCAGTATGCTTAGTTATTTAATGCGAAGATGCCAAATTACAGCCAGTGCGTAATTTCCCATCTTGTTTCCTTACCCCGTCTCTTCTGCTCAGAGATGCATTTGCTCATAGGGGGAAGGTGGGGAATGGCTTGCCAGTTGCCCCCTCCTCCTGCGGAATCGGGTTGGAGGCATTATCTGCTGAAGGTCCTTGAAAACACAGTTCCTAAGGCTTTCTTTCGGTAATAACCTAGCAGACCCCTTACCTGCTCTGTTTTGGAGCGTACCACGGCTCTGCTTTAGATAAGACTGAATTAAATCACATGTCTGAGGCGTGTTAGTTGATTTTGTCAGTGCTTCAGTGGAGAATAGCAAGGGATGTCACCATGTTTTGAAGATGGCTGCTTTAAAGTGCCATTTGTTTTTATAAAAAAGGGAATCTTAAGTCCTCCACAATAGATGATAATTGTCATTTTAGATCAAAGGATTAAGAATTAGCAATATTGCAAACATTTCAGACTTCTGTTGTCATATACATCGTAAATGCATTGTAAAACTGATCTGTTAATACGTCAGAAACAGTGCGCTTTATATAAGTGCATGTTAATTAACCCTCTGGAGTCTGAGGTGATTTTGGGGTCCCTGAGATGTTTGGACATGCTCTGATATTTGTGGTTATTT
>JAUMHP010000080.1:8896480-8922871 GCA_032361065.1 Enteromius trimaculatus
TGTTGTTACCTCTGCATGTCCCTCCCGCCCACCTGTACATGGGCACAATTGGCCCCATGCAAGAACCGGAAAGCACACGGGCCAACTCGACTAATTAATGTTTACAGCTGCACATTGCCTGTCTGTACCTAGTGACCAAATGTTCTCGTATCAAAAACATTGTTTAACCAAGCAAATACTCTTGAGGTGCTCTTCAGTCTGGCTTGATTGTCTGTTGCTATCTTACATTTTCTCTTCCCCCCCCTCGCTGCCCTCCCTTGCATTCTCTGCTGCTCTCCTTCCCCTGTATTTGCCAGCTACAGCCTTAACCGTTTGGCTCACTGTCAAAGCAGGGGCCTTTTGTGGCTTCGTCACAAATCTGCCAGGAAAAACAGAAACCATCTGTTCAAGTCCAGGCCTGAGTGCGGATGAGTGTATAAATACAGGAGTTTAGGCCTCGCACCCTTCCTACACACAGACGCACACATGACCAGAAGGTCCAGCTACGGTTTCTCCCCAATGGTCTGCCGCAATGAAAGGAAGCGTAATCTGTTGGAAATTACAGTTTGTGCACGCACGCTCACACATCGTCGGTTTTCTTGAGGCGAAATCAGAGTGGAAAAGCGTTTCTCTGTGCCGTGATAGGAGGTAAGCCCCTTCCTTGTCAGATAATCCACCCTCCAGAAATATTCTGCAGATGGAAGCATTCTGAAATGTCTCATAATTCCAAGCTTACGTTGTCAGTATCTCCCGCTCCCTGGCACACACTCTTCTCTTCTGCTTAGAGATTCAGGGCTAATGGAGGAAATTCCACATACACGAGTAGCTTTACGCATTTTATCCTGGCTCCGGGGGGAAAATGTATGAAAATGTTGAGGCCGCATATTGTACAAAATTCCAGCGCTGTTTCAACCACAAATAATTTAAAAAAATTTACAGATTCATAAACAGAGTATGTAATTTACCTTCTTTTTCACCATGTCATGCTTTGTGTACCGTTTCGTCAAAAGATGTAAAGTCAACGGGCAAAAACACAATCAGTGTGTCTCAAAAAATACACTGCCTTTTGTGTTGTATGACAGTAAATCATTTTTGGGTGGACTATCTTTAATGTTTTGCCCACTAGTGTATGCCGTAAACAAGAAAATAAAAGCTTATATTTGACATTTGATGCTTACTACAGATTTTTGTTTTTCCAACAAACCTATCTTGACACACAAAGACCTGGCTTTGTTTTTCAAGCTGTCATTCTTAGCACTTGACACTAACTCGCTATGTGCATCCAGCTTCACAGGCCTCCACTGCAAACAGAAACTCACAGGAGACGTTTCCTCCCCCAGATGTCATCTTTTATTTTGCTTCACAGTAGGACATCTCCTTATATAAAAGACTAATAGCTTCTTCTTTGCCCGTCCTACGTTTCTGTGCGACACCTTGTGAAAAATTGTAATTTTTTTCCCCCTTATCTGTGCGAAGAAAACCAGCACCATCTTGTCAAAAAGAATGGCCAGCGCTGAAACGAGTGAGGGATGAGAGAAAAACCCAGCGCCGTGACTTGGCACAGCCCCTCCACGCTTCTAATCAAATCATATTTCCTCTTCCATCTTCCTCTCTTCCAGCTTGAAAGGGGATTTTCTATAGCTCTCCGTCGTACAGTTATCGCCCAAGGAAATTTGTCATCATCACAGATGATCCTCTCAAAACATTTCATCACTCTTTTCATCCTCATTCCCCCACTCCTCTACATATTGCTTCAGCAGATTGCATTAAACATCACTGCGTTATCTTCACCCGCGGATGTCTGCTCTTCTCCAACCTTGACACCTGTCTTGATAGCCTGTGGACAAAATTACTTTTGAATGACCACAGTGATTCCTTTCGCAGCGTTATTACGCCGAACCCCAGCGAATGTTTCGTCTGCCTTCCTCTAGGACGTTTAAGAGCTATGAAGTGCTCCAGCGAAATGGTTGAGGGCTAAAATGACCTTTTCTTTTTATCTTCTGTAGCATTAAGTTGAGGTTTCATGCTTCAAAGCTCACATCAAATAGAGGGAGGGAAAATAAAAAGCAAGGGGCAACCGTGAGGAAGGGGAGGGGGATGCTGTGGCGAACAGTCATTAGGCTGTGAAGAAAGCCAGCCTGCTGTCCTGCTGAACAGTTTTGATCTGCACATTTCAATTAAATTTCACATCAGGAAGCCTGCCATCCTTTGGCCCGGGCTTTTCGCCATTGCACGTTCCTCATATCATATCAAATAAATAACCCGCAGGAGCTGGGTTTGCTCTTAAGAGTTCTAACCAGGCATTGACTCTCAGGTGTTTTTAATGGTTCCTTTAGTTCAGTGGCTGGGATACTTGAAGCTGATGTCTGTCAGCCTTGTGTTTCTCATTTGGCAAGCATTTGTACCACCCACAAGTAATTGATGTAATTGTGATAATTGATATTCCTTGTGTGTGTCACTCACAGATAGGATACTCTCTGTCTGATTCATGTGGAAACATTTTGAGACCGTTTATCTACTGCTCAATATGCACAAGTTTTTATTTTTCCTCCAATGGCATATTCTGATCGCGTCATTATTTTTAAGACCATAAAGTGGATTTACATTTGAAATGCCAAAGCCTTTTAATGTGACGTTCCAAGTGCTTCTTGATGAAAATTATGCTGTACCTTGATTGTCTTTGGAAAAGGGGACAGTCAAAGCTTCTAAGAAGCTATAAGTGCGAGACTTGCCCATGTCAGACATGGTAGCTTAGCAGGCCAGCCTCAGTTTTATAGCCTTTCCATCAGACTGCTGCAGCTTTTTTGTGATTTATGTTAATGTAATTCATATACTCAAGTGCAGGCATCCGAAGCGAATCTATATGGTTCAGTAAAATTCACTCAAGCAATAAAATAGCATATGAATAATCTGATAGGATTCGAAGTACATGTTTTTCCGCTTGCTGCCAAGAATAGTTTGAAGTGTTTGCTGTAAAGCTGTTAATGTGTTGGGGAGAGCAGCATTTTAATGACTAGTTTATGTCAAGAAGAACAGCCGAAGCAAAGAGGGAAAGCAATCAATATGCATTAAAGATACCCAAGCCCCATTCAGCCTGAATTTAACAGACCCTGTCAAACCTCATGACTGTCCTCTTCACTCATTCCTCCACCATTAAAACATTAAAGTATGTTAAAAGCTCTGTCGTTGACATGCCAGCCATTCCAATGCAGCGTCTTGAAATGAATATCAGGCAAATGATTTAGTTAGAAAAAAACTGAAAGGTACAAGAGAGAAACAAGAGGAACTAACGCAGAAAAAATGCATAATTGCTTCTCCACCAGACAAACGGTTTCAGGGCATGCGTATTTTGAGTGTGTCCAGAAAGCGACAGTTAATTTGCGGAGGCTGCCTCAGCAAAGCGTCTTCTGATCCATGATTGCATGTGTTAATGTTTCAGTAGGGTATTGATTTCCTGGCTGGCTTTTGTGCTCGGGATTTTTATGCCTTACTCCCTGGCAAGCGCGCCCTCTGAATGTTTGATTAAAGTTCAATTGACTCTTCTAGCGCAGGGGCTTGGAGCCATTTCACTCCCTATTTGTAGCGCCAAAGCTCTCCCTGACATGTTCCTTTGTTTCCATTCAAGCGCCTGCCACCCAGGCAGCCACCAATGTACTGATCCTAATATCCCAGCATTCAGAGAGCTTCGCTGCCTAATCCTGGGACAGACATGGCCACGGCACAACAAGCTGGCCTGCTGGCAAACCCGGCATGGATTCTTT
This sequence comes from Enteromius trimaculatus, assembly GCA_032361065.1. NCBI lineage: Eukaryota > Metazoa > Chordata > Actinopteri > Cypriniformes > Cyprinidae > Enteromius > Enteromius trimaculatus. The sequence continues at coordinate 8,900,221 of JAUMHP010000080.1, forward strand.
GTCCAGGACTCTGTACTTTCTCCCTTGCTTTCTGTCTGTCATCAAAACTAAACTGATGCTCATCAGTTTGACATTTGAGGCCTTTTTGTTCCCTTATCAAGTCGTATTCACATCTAACAGATCAACATTATTTTTGTATAGTAGATGTAAAAGAGTTTTCTTTGTTTAGTTTTATGCACTGAGGCTGTCTGAGTGCTTGTAAAAACAGCTGGCTCATGAGATTGTTTTTGTGTTTTCTGTCTCACAGGGGGAGCTGATCACCTTTTACTATTACTGGAAGAAAACCCCAGAGGCTGCTAGTTGCAGAGCCCACCGCAGGCACCGCAGACAACCCGTCTTCCGCCGGATCAAGACCCGCACCGCCTCCACTCCCGTCAACACTCCCTCCCGCCCACCTTCCAGCGAGTTCTGTAAGTGCAATCTGCCTCACTTCCCCCTAGAGACAGGGAACAGACTCTTGTCACAATTAAACATGATGTCCCTGAAACTCCCAGGAATAATATGGCTTTTCAGAACACAGATCCCCCTCTGTGATTCTCCAAACAGCTGAAATCTCATATATGATAAGAGTCGTAACGGAGGGATCGCTCTTATGTGTACTGTACTTGTCTCTTCAAAGAGCCACTGATAATGTGTTAAGTGTAGTAGGCCTGTCTTAAAGCGGCTGCAGTTGTGAAATGACATTCATTAACCAGCATGTTTATCTTTTCCAGTGGACTTGAGTTCAGCCAGCGAAGATGACTTTGACAGTGAAGACAGCGAGCAGGAACTGAAGGGCTACGCCTGTCGTCACTGTTTCACTACCAGTGAGTGCTTAATTTATGATCTTATTAAACAATCAAAACATGTTAGTATTTAGACGCACAGTACAGCTGTGATACTGCTTTTATGCAGCATTTCAATGAACGTATTGAGTGAAAGAAACTGCAAACAGTGTTTTGTCAGTGCTTTGGTTGTTCAGGGGTGAAATGATGGAGGTATTACCCTAATATACTGATAGTATGAGACAGGTGAAGACTCTATACGAGTTCTTCCTTCAGAAGACTTCAATAATCCCCTCTGCAGGCCTGTAATTAGTCTCAGTTTGAGAGCGTTCTGATGCTCGGCCCCGTCCCTCATCTGGCAGATGGACATCAGAGCGTGTCATTTCTAATTTAATCCAATCTGACACTTACTCATCCGTTTTTTGCCTCATTAAATCCTCTGACCTGTTGGATGCAGTTGGCATTCATATCACTCCCACTTCTGATACGAAAACATCCTCGGCGTGGATGAGTAAAAGCCTTTGACCTTAGCATGTCCAAGAGTTGTTTGGCTAGGCCTGGAGCACTTCCTGTTTGTGTAATGTTTAACAAGCAGAGCTCAGCTGAACTGGAATATGTGTTTACAGCCTCCAAGGACTGGCACCACGGGGGTCGCGAGAACATCCTGCTGTGCACCGACTGTCGGATCCATTTTAAGAAGTACGGCGAACTACCCCCCATTGAGAAGCCAGTAGACCCGCCACCGTTTATGTTTAAACCTGTCAAAGAGGAAGACGATGGACTCAGTGGGAAGCATAGCATGAGGACTCGACGGAATCGCGGCTCAGTAAGATACCAAACGTTATTCATTTTAACTGCATTTGATGTGTTTTAGCATTGTTAGCAGTGTTGATGATATAATAAGATATTTTGTCATTCGGTTCAGATGTCAACGTTACGAAGTGGCCGCAAGAAGCAAACAGCCAGCCCAGATGGCAGAGCCTCACCAACCAATGAGGATCTGCGATCCAGCGGGCGAACCTCACCCAGTGCAGCCAGCACCTCCAGCACTGACAGCAAGACTGACTCAATGAAGAAACCCAGCAAGGTAGGACCTACATGAGCAGACTATAGCAATCAAAATCACACTGAGCATCACAGGACCTTGTTTTCAGAGAAAACATGTTTTCATTTTATCAAAACAGAAGACAAAGGAAGAGGCACCATCGCCTATGAAGAGTGCCAAACGTCAAAGAGAGAAAGGAGCCTCGGATACAGAGGAGTCCGAGAGGGCAAGTGCCAAGAAGTCTAAAACACAGGTAAATAAACTGCTACTAAACAAGCAGTCTATTATTATACATTATACATTATTTTGTGTATTAGTAAGTCTAGCTCTAATACTTGTGCTGCTGACCTGAAGATGGTTGTTTGTTGAGTACTTCTTAAGATCTTTATGATAATGTACTTAAATTATTAATATGATGTGCTATTTGTTTGGGAGAAGAATGATCAACTAGTGGTTTTCTGGGAAGAAGAGCTCTCCATTAATCCAAAAGACATGAATAAACTTAGACTGAAGTTCACTGAAGGGTTCATGGCAGTTCTCTTTGACCCAGAGTTCAGTGAAGACGATATATTTTGCAGTTGTACTTATTTTGGCAGTTATCTATAGTAGCAATGGAGTGATTTCATATCCTCTAAATTTCAGGATTTCACATTAAAACTCAAGCACTGTGATATGCAAAGGTTATTTGTTCTTGATCGTGACTTCACCCATTATTCAGTCATTAATAACTGCCTCTATGGCCAAGTTTATTGACCCTTCCTCCTCCTTTCCATCTTCCACAGGAACGACCGGACTCACCCTCAGAGTGTGAGGGCGAGGGCGAGGGTGAGAGCTCGGACGGTCGCAGCGTAAATGATGAGGGTAGCAGTGATCCCAAGGATATTGACCAGGACAACCGCAGCTCCTCTCCCAGCATCCCCAGCCCGCGTGGCAACGAGAGTGACTCGGACTCCTCGGCGCAGCAGCAGATCCTTCAGGGCCAGCACCCTCCAGTCATCCAGTGCCAGACCGGGGCTTTACCCCCGGCCCTACCTTCTGCAGCCGCAGCCTCCACGCCACCCGCCTCAGGCACGCCTTCGCTGTCTTCTCAGCCGTCCCCATCCATCCCCCCTACCTCCATGCCTCCTCAGCAGATACCTCCAGCAGGTCCGCTGACTCTAATCCAGTCAGGAGCGCAGAGGCTGCCCTCACCTCATTCCCCACTGCAGGGCCTGCCTCAGCCACCTCCACCCTCTCAAACCGGCCCTCAGTCACTGCAACCTCCACTACACGGCCCCATGCCGCCCATGGGCCACCCTCTGCAAGTGGGGGCATCTCACATTCCTCACCCTCATGCTTTACCCGCTCAGTCCTTCTCAATGGGTCAGTCTCAGGTCCCCCCTTCAGCTCTCTCGGGTCAGAGCCAAGCCTCCTCCCTGTCTCAACAACAGCGACCTCACACTCCTCCATCCCAGTCTCAGTCCTCCTCACAGAGCGGCAGCCAGCCTCCCAGAGAGCAGCCACTCCCGGCCGCACCATTGCCTATGCCCCACATCAAACCTCCACCAACCACCCCCATCCCACAAATGCCAAACCCTCAATCACACAAGCATCCCAACCACCCCCCATTCCCTCAGATGCCTCCCAACTTGCCCCCTCCACCCGCCTTGAAGCCCCTCAGCTCTCTATCCACACATCACCCTCCCTCTGCCCATCCGCCACCCCTTCAGCTCATGTCACAAAACCAGCAGCTTCAACCTCCACCCGTGCAACCTCCAGTACTCACCCAGTCCCAAAATCTTCCGGCAACAGGAAGTCAGGCACCCCCTCCGGCTCCTCCGCTCCCTCCCTCTTCCTCCTCCTCGCACTCGGCTCCTTCTCAGCCCCAGTTCCCGCCTCATTCTTTCATGCCAAGCAGCTCTCCGGTCGTGTCACCCTCCGCCGTGCCCCCCTCTGTGGCGAACTCAATGTCTGCGCTGCAGCAACCACCCTCCTCCATATCCATGCCCCTGCCTGCATCAGTCACCACGCCCTGTCCGGGACCCTCCACTGTGCCACCTGTACAAATTAAAGAAGAGCCTCTGGATGAGGCAGAGGAGCCAGAGAGTCCTCCACCACCACAGAGGAGTCCTTCGCCTCCACCAACAATCGTCAACACTCCCAGTCATGCCAGCCAGTCAGCACGGTAACCATTTTTTATATTAGAATATTTTATAATTTTGTAAATAATCTGTAATGTTTTTACAACCATTTATTAATGGTAAATAATATTATAATTCACACGATACAAAATACAATATGTACATGTATGTAAACATTAAATTGCAAACAGACTTTTTCACAATAAATGTGTGTATTAAATATACAATAAGCAGAGTAAGAGTTAAAATTGTATATTATTATTATTATTATTATTAATTATACACATCAGGTTTTATGTGTAAAATGTACTTGTTTAAAGTTGTGTTAAGTAGCACTATTAATGTAGTATAGAGTGCTAATTAAACCAGCTTCAGCTCCTCTGCAGTCATCAAGCGTGGACAGGACACAGATTAATGACTGCATCATAGCAGTGAAAGCCTCCATCAGAACATGAGCATGTATTTGTAGAGCGGCTGTGGCGTTGTTTCACTCACTTGCAGTGAATAGCAATAAGCTCACTAATGCACAGAGAGCAGCTCATTATGGCACTGGCGATTAAAAAGACTGAGTGGTCTAGTATAGTATAGACATGTCAGAGGTTATTTATTTGTCATTAAGTAATTGCTTTGCTCTTCAAAAGGCTGCAAATTTAGCCTGCACAAAGATTTCTGCACTTCCATTGCTTATATATCAAATAAGATGAAAGGTTTCACAGTGCAAAATGACTCCTCAATTCTGATAAATATCAATTTCGATGTCGTTTCCATATTTAATGTTTACAGGTTCTACAAGCATCTGGACAGAGGTTACAACACCTGTGCGAGAACAGACTTCTACTTCACACCACTGGCCTCATCAAAACTGGCAAAGAAGCGAGAGGAGGTGCTGGAGAAAGCCAAGAGGGAAGCAGAGCAGAAGGCACGAGAAGAGAAGGAAAAGGAGAGAGAACGAGAAAAAGAAAGGGAGCGGGAACGGGAGAGAGAGAAGGAGGCTGAGAGAGCTGCTGTAAGTGTTGTATAAAAGTTAAAATGCAACTCTATTTAATGGTTCAGTATTGATTGCTTGATCCTAAATATTCTCTCTTCCTTCACAGAAAGCTTCCAGTTCTTCTCATGAGGGTCGCATGGGTGAATCCCAGATGGCGGGATCGGCTCATATGCGGACTTTTGATCCACCACCCACCTCCATCGCCACTGTGCCCCCTTACATTGGCCCTGACACCCCTGCCCTACGCCAGCTCAGCGAATATGCTCGTCCCCATGTCATGTCCCCCACCAACCGTAATCATCCCTTCTTCGTCTCGCTGAACCTCACAGACCCTCTCCTGGCCTATCACATGCCCGGCCTGTACAATGCAGACCCTGTAATGCGTGAGCGTGAGCTACGGGAGCGAGAGATGCGGGAAAGGGAGATCCGCGAGAGGGAGATGAGAATGGAGAGGATGAAGCCGGGCTTCGAGGTCAAACCTCCAGAATTGGAAGGCTTACATCCTTCTGCCAACCCCATGGAGCACTTTGCCCGGCACGGGCCCATTGGTCTCCCGCACATGGCTGGCCCACATCCATTTGCCTCCTTCCACCCGGGCCTGAATCCACTGGAGCGGGAACGGCTGGCACTAGCCGGGCCGCAGCTACGGCCCGAGATGACGTACCCCGAACGGTTAGCCGAGAGGCTACACGTCGAGAGGATGGCCTCTGTGGCTAACGATCCCATCGCACGGCTCCAGATGTTCAACGTGACGCCACACCACCATCAGCACTCGCACATCCATTCACACCTACACCTGCACCAACAGGACCCGCTGCACCAAGGTGAGGGACCTTTCACTCTGGTGTTGTGTGCTGGATTGTTGTATTAGGCCCACATGGAATCTTATGCATATCTCTTGCATTTATGAGATATACTGGCTAATTTGATTAATGCCTTCGCTGCAAATAAGAGAGCAGTACTCGGCTATGAGAATGCACTTGTTTGAATTCTAAAGAATTCCACCAGTTTTCACCTTCGATTTCATCTGGGCCACAGAAAATTGTTTAAAAAAGAAAAAAACAATGGCTTAAGGGGGAAGTTCACCCAAAAATGAAAATTTCTCTTTATTGTTTCTCTTTGGAACAAATAAATCATGAAATCCAAGAGCTGTCAAATTTGACCAAAAATAAGTTGTTCTATTTTTACATTTTGATTGAACTACCGCTTTAATTTTAATGTTAAAAAAAATTTAATATTATATAAATATGTGCAACGAGGATGCACTGATTGTAAAAAGTATTATTTTAACTTTTCATGTTATGAACAGTAAATGGTAAATGTGTTCAAATTCTCATAGTATGAGATTTGCTAAATATTAAATTTAACAGTTTTATTGAATTGTTTTCTCGACAAAATGTTAAAATTTGCAATTCTTATATAACTGATAAATGTTTGAAAGTAAAAATCTATTTTTATTTTTACAAATTAGAGTATTAATAGCATTAAAAGAAACAAACAAATATGAATGTAGGCATAACATGCATTAATGCATGACAATTATGTGCTGTACAAAAGTAAGATATTAATTTTGAATTTGGCTAAAGACTAGGTGTTACAATTTTAAAAGATCAAGTGGTAGGTGCCTGCAAAGGGGCTATGAATGTAAAAATTAAGAAAATTAACATTTACCGTTAAAATATTTAATATTGGCTGATTTTTTTTTTTTTCTGACACCAATACAGTACTGAGATGTCATGCATCCCCGTTATTAAAAATTGTTGCATGCATAAGTGTTTCTGTATAATATTGACTCTGTACCATTACAAAAAGCTACTGACAAGGAGAAGGTGGTGGTGAATGTCTTGTGTGTCCCCCAGGTTCTGGGGCACATCCGCTCGTTGACCCGCTGGCCGCTGGACCGCACCTTGCCCGGTTCCCCTACCCGCCCGGAGCCATCCCCAACCCCCTGCTCGGACAGCCCCCGCACGAACACGAGATGCTCCGACACCCTGTGTTCGGTAAGACACGTTCACGAGCAGCTTCTCCATCGCCTCTCCAGGCATCGACTAATCAGTCTTCCTGTGTCATCCACAGGTACTCCGTATCCCAGAGATCTCCCAGCAGGGCTCCCACCACCCATGTCAGCGGCACACCAGCTGCAGGCCATGCATCCACAGTCTGCAGAGCTACAGAGACTGGCAATGGAGCAGCAGTGGCTACACGGGCATCACCACATGCACGGCGGCCCTCTGCCAGGACAGGAGGACTATTACAGGTCAGTCCCGCAAGCCAAACGTTTGCTAGACCGTACATGTGCTTCCGACATCTGTCATAATACCGCATGTCTCTCTTCTCTCACTGTTTTCCAGCCGGTTGAAGAAGGAAAGCGACAAGCAGCTGTGATCAACCGCGGACTCCCAGAGGAGCAGCAGGACACAGGAGGTCACAGCAGAACAGTCACACACGGGAACTCGCGTGTCCTAGGAACGTTTTCAGTTCGGCTGAGTGACGAGGATCATCTGAGGAACCTTCTTTCTGTTGTCAGCTTTCTTCACTATTCCGGACTTTTTTTTAAGACATTGACTTTTTCGGGGGGTTATATATCGTTCAAGTAGTGACAGAGTCCTCAAGACTGATTGTGACTTTCCTGCATGAACATACTTTGAGAAGCTTCCCTGACGTCTTTTGTAGGTGCTAGAGAACCAGATACTTTGTCACTGTGCTAATTGGGGAAAAAACAGAGGAACAGAACAGGCCATTATATCTGAAAAGTGCTATCTTAAATTCAATGTTTATTTTAATACATTGTAGGAGGTTTTCATAATGTTAAGAAAAGCTGCAGCATGGCATTTTTTTGAGTCTGTAAATAGTATATAAATATATATATATATACATATATAATTATAATTATTATTATTATAATTATTATTAGGTGTGGATTCCTAACAGAGTCGTTAGACCTCCGATATAATAATTTTTCTGAAGTGTCATCCCTTGTTTCAGAGGGGAAGGAGATGGCACTGTTCGAGCAGGTAACCATGTCAGATGGTTCAGTCCATGGAAACGGGGTTCGCTGGGTAGAATGGTACCGGATTTTAATCCAAACACCCCAAGAGGTCAAAGCTCAGATGACGTTTTTTAATTTTATTTTTTGTTCGTTTGATTCGTTTCATACGTATTGACAGTCTGCGACAAACACTCATAACTTCATGACCATATGTTTAATTTCTTAGCTGAACTCGAGCAGAGTTAGACGTTTGAAACACTTGAAGGAGAAGGATGCACGGTGCCTCGTGAGTATTGGGGCATGTAGCCCATTTGGAAAGAATAACTATATTGCACTGATTAACCTCAGTTTTTGTTTTGAAACTGGCTTTCTTATGGCTTTTTAAGTGCATTTCGAAAGCCGCTCACTCAGTTCTCTGTGTACCAAAGTTGAACGGCATTGAGTTTTGCAACTGGGTTCATATCTCGACTCGTTCCTCAGTGCTTAGAGATTGCGAAACCGAGCGTTTTTTCCCTTTTTTTTTTGGTAACTTTTGACAATACGAGACATCTTGATGCACTTTTTTTTTACTTTAAGATTTACACATCATCAAAGGGTGCTGGAAAAGATCGCAATGCCCCCCCACACTGCCCCCGGTTAGTCCTCGCACAGTCAGTTTCCCGACCTACTGTACAGATTCATAGAACCATTCTCACTGTGAAGCCTGGGGGGAAGAGGCTGGCTTGGATTGGAGTCTGTGTACCAGTGTGTGCATGTGTTCACAGTAGTGGAGATGATGACCGTGATTGAGCTGCTCTCTGCATTCCTGACATTGCATTACCTATGATGCATGATGCCTTTTTAGTTGCTCTCCATCATGTCGAGGCCGTTTGATAGCAATCATCGACTGTTACATGCAGTATTTTTGTTAGTTTCTTTCTCCAGTTGTTTGAAATGACACATGCTAAAAAGTCACACTTACCTCTGGTGAGATTGCGCGTGGGCCTTTTTCGAGCGTACGGTTCAAAGCTCCCTAGTACTGTTTTTAATTCTCCCCGTTTGGTTTTAAAAAAGCCATTGTGCATCCTTTGAAGAGTATGCATAGAACGAAGCCTGTTTTTAGCAGTATACGCCCAAAGCCGAACACTTTCTGTAATTGGACTGTTATGTATCTTTTATTCTGTCTCAGATGTATACAGCTTTTTATTTTTGTTTTAAGCATTTTCTCCTTTTGTCCCTCTTTTGTGTCTTAAACCTTTGATGTTGAGTGTTGTCAATGGTTTAGCTTCTTGTTTCAAAGCGGCAATAGCAGAATGTACATTCTGATTGCTAAGATTTATATATACTGGTATCTTGAAGCTTATTGTATATATTAGTAGTCGCCATGGGATGACACAGTGTAAACAAAAAGTAGAGATAAATAAGGCAGATTGTGAGTCCTGTGTTCTCCCCATTTGAGTATTTTGTAATTTTTTTGACAAATTTGTGGAATTAAAATAAAACTAAGTTACACCACATGCAAACTTGATTTCTAGTTAATATCACTTTTTGTTATATATGACATGGCAAAAGTAAATGTTCATGCTGACAAAACAAGTACTGGGTTGAAGTGTTTTCTGTCTTCTCCGAGATGATTCCGGTTTAAAGCTGAGTCGGGCGGTTGCTTTATTATATGAGTGAGTATAAAGTTTATTGCTCATAAGTGTGTTGTGTTGACCATATCATGCATATTGTACTGCTCCAAAGTAGTGCTGTTGTCCATCATTTTACAAGCGCAATCATTCTGGGAAATGAGCTCATAAAGTGAATTCTGAGAATGGGTCACAGAGTACCAATAAATGGGAGACCAAAAATGGCTTCTAATCCACAAGAATTCTCCCGTTTGTTGCCGTGCGCTGAAAACACGTCTTAACATTGTTTGAAAGTACAGCATGAGCTAAATCCAGACTGGATTTGTGTGTTTCAACCCTGCTCTCTGGGCTGATTTTTATCTCTTTTTTTTTTCTTCTTGACTCCACCCATAAACCTTTAGATGCACTAAAATCCTCATTTTACAAACATACATGCAAAATCTAAATATGCTTGTACTTTCCCTTTGCCGATTTATTGATGTTTAGTGATGTTCTCTATAAACCTTCCCCATAGCTAATGTGGAGTTTAGCCAGTCACTTGCATTTTTCATAAACTAAGTATATTAAATGTTTAATGAACAATTATTATATTTTAATTATGCTCCTTTTCTCCTCTCAGTTTTTTTTCAAGAATGTGGGCAGATGCCAGAGAAGTATTTACATTTTAATTAGGTGTATCTCTGTGTCTTAATGAAAATTGATCGTATTTAAAGAAATATTTACAGTTAATATATTAATTTTGTAATATAAATATTTGCTATTTGCTAAAATCATTTAAGTTATTTTTTTTTTTCCTCATTTATTTACACACAGCACCCCATATTGACAGAAAAACACCAAATTGTTGACATTTTTGCAGATTTATTAAAAAAGAAAAGGTGAAAAATCACATGGTCCTAAGTATTTCTTTGTATTTAGTAGAAGCACTCTTTTGATCTAATACAGCCATGAGTCTTTTGGGGAAAGATGCAACAAGATTCAGATCCTCTCCAGTTCTGTCAGGTTGGATGGTAAACGTTGGTCGACAGCCATTTTTAGGTCTCTCCAGAGATGCTCAATTGGGTTTAAGTCAGGTCTCTGGCTGGGCCATTCAAGAACAGTCTCCAGAGTTGTTGTGAAGCCACTTCTTCGTTATTTTAGCTCTCTGCTAAAATAGGTCTGAGGTCCTGAGCACTCTGGAGGTTTAAGTCCAGGATATCGTCAACTGAATGAAGCCTCATCACCGCCGCTGTTAAATGCCGAGCGCGCCTCTCCTCGAGAGACCAGTCTCTTCCCCGTGCGTGCACGCTGGTGTCTTTGTGGGTCCAGGAAGGGAGCGGAGGGAGAGCAAGCCATCAGAGACGCGAGCCACTCGAGATAAGTGCCGTCAGAATGCGAGCCGCCAGGAAAGCGAGCTGTTAGAGGGTGAGTCGCCTGAGCAAAGAGCCAAAGAGTAAATAAGCGAGAGTTGTGAGCCGCTGTAGATGAACGCAGCTGGACTACAACAGACTCCGCCCTTCCCTGGACCCTTATCCCTCGAACACTTCCTGACCTTCACGTCCAAGGAGCACGAGGACACCAGTTCCCCCTTTTATTTTGGACCCCCTTTACTTTTTTCCCCTTTGGACACTTTCTTTTGATTTTAATAAAAAGCCTCTCAGAGGCCTGACGCCACAGCCACGTTGTCTGTTGTTGTTTCCTTGCGTTACATTGGTGACATCACTAATGACCCATCGACTACTAAATTAGTTGTCAACGAATTTTGTCATCGACTATTAGTCGACCAGTCGAGTCATGGCAGTCCTAGCTTTCATGTGTCTTTCACTGAGGAGAGGCTTCCGTCAGGCCACTCTGACATAAAGCCCCGACTGGTGGAAGGCTGCAGTGATGGTTGACTTTCTGTAGCTCAGTTTGGCCAGATGGCAAGCTCTAGGAAGGGTTCTGGTCGTCCCAAACGTCTTCCATTTAAGGATTATGGAGGCCACTCTTAGGAACCTTTTGGAAGCAGGAATTTTTTTTTTTAACCTTTGCCAGATTTGTGCCTTGCCAAGATTCTGTCTCTGAGCTCTTAAGGCAGTTCCTTTGACCTCATGATTCCTATTTGCTCTGAGATGGTGTAGAACAAGGTGTAGAACCATCTCAAGGATGATCAGAGTTAAATATGAGTGTCACAGCAATACTTAGGACCATGTGATATTTCAGTTTTTCTTTTTTAATCTGCAAAAATGTCATCAGTTGTGTTTTTCTGTCAATATGGGGTGTTTTGTGTACATTAAGGGGAAAAAATCCCTTTTTTAGCAAATGGCTGCAATTTAACAGTGAAAAATTTAAGGGAATCTGAATACTTTCCGTACCCGCTGTAAATATTTGGTCACCTACAAACAAGCAAGATGTCTGGCTCCCACTGACATGTAACTTCTTCTTTAAGAGGCTCCTCTGTCCTTCCCTCGTTACCTGTATTAATGGTATCTGTTTGAACTCGTTATCAGTATAAAAGACACCTGTCCACAACCTCAAACAGACACACTTCAAGCTCCACTATGGCCAAGACCAAAGAGCTTTCAAAGCACACCAGAAACAAAATTGTAGATCTGCACCAGACTGGAAAGACTGAATCTGCAATTGGGTAAGCAGCTTGGTGTGAAGAAATTAACTGTGTGACCAATTATTAAAAAAATATAAGACATACAAGACCACTGATAATCTCCCTCGATCTGCGGCTCCACACAAAATCTCACCTCGTGGGGTCAAAATGATCACAAGAACTGGGAGCAAAAATTCCAGAGCCACACGGGGGGGACCAAGTGAATTACCTGCAGAGAGCTGGGACCAAAGTAACAAAGGCTACCAGCAGTAACACTGCGCCGCCAGGGACTCAAATCCTGCAGTGCCAGACGTGTCCCACTGCTTAAACCAGTACATGTCCAGGCCCGTCTGAAGTTTGCTAGAGAGCATTTGGATTATTCAGAAGAGAATTGGGAGAATAGATTAAACCAAAATAGAACTTTTGGTAAACACTCAACTTGTCGTGTTTGGAGGAGAAAGAATGCGGAGTTGCATCCAAAGAACACCATACCTACTGAAGTATGGGGGTGGAAACATCATGCTTTGGGGCCGTTCTTCTGCAAAGGGACCAGGACGTCTGATCCATGTAAACGAAAGAATGAATGGGTCTATGTATCGTGAGATTTTGATTGACAACCTCCTTCCATCAGCAAGGGCACTGAGGATGAAACATGCCTGGGTCTTTCAGCATGACAATGATCCCAAAGACACCGCCGGGGCAATGAAGGAGTGGCTTCGTAAAAAGCATTTGAAGGTCCTGGAGTGGCCTAGCCAGTCTCCAGATCTCAACCCCATAGAAAATCTTTGGAGGAAGTTGAAAGCCCTAAGTTGCCCAATGACAGCCAAAAAACATTAATGCTCTAGAGGAGATCTGCTGGAGGAATGGGCCAAAATACCAGCAACAGTGTGTGAAAACTTACAGAAAACGTTGCCAACAAAGGGTATATAACAAAGTATTGAGATGAAATTTTGTTATTGACCAAATACTTTTCCACCATTTTCCAAATAAATTCTTTAAAATTCCTTCAATCTGAACTTTTATTTTGTCTCTCATAGTTGAGGTATACCTACAGTATGATGAAAATCACAGGCCTCTCTCATCTGTTTAAGCGGGAGAACTTGCACAATTGGTGGTTGAATAAATACTTTTTTGCTCCGCTGTAGGAAAGGAAATACAACATGTGCCTATTCCACAGTGCTTTTGCGTGTTACATGTCGCTTGCAATTTGTATTCACACACTGCAGCGAGTAAACTGTTACACAGCCGCAAATTGTGAACATAAAAGTCTTGCAGAACAATTTTCAAATCTTCTCCGTGCGTCTGCAATTTGTTCCTGTTTCTGTCTGGATAGCTTGAGGGAACGAGCAATTCAGTGTGAAGAGAGAACTTGGAAGCGCTTCCTCTTCAAAGAGGCCATCTTGAAGGAGACAGAAACGCACAGTAATGATTTCTGTTCTCTCCCTGCGGTCAACTGGTCCTCTTTATGAGGCTAGTGTGCAGTCAGTGAGTATTATTAGGCAGCTGTTGTTGCTGTGTGTGGACGAGAAAGCTGCTCCCTCCGCTTAATGATATCCTACTCTCACATTCCTGTCATAGCCCATCTCTATTCCCTCGTGTGCTCTGCGGGGCTACATTCACATTTGGCCAGTCCTGTGCATTCCACACCCACTTTGCGCCAACCGTGTGCACCCGCTCTCTCTTTCTTTTCACCCTCCTCCCTGTGTTTTTCGTCTGATCGTGCTTTTTTCTGTCTGTGATGCTCTCCGTCTCTCAGCTGGATTACATTGTTATCCTCTGAGATATATGAAATCTCCATTTCACACTTATCGTCTGTGGCAGCTGTCCACAGTCTCAAACATTTGCTTTGTGATAGTGTCAGTAATAACTTAAGCCTCTTTGGGCCACCTGCAGGCCCTCATAAGTACAATATGAACTTTGTGATCTCGTGTTTTAATAGTAAATATTTTTTTCCCCCTATCTGTTACATACAGTAAGGAGCAAAGCACTTCAGTGATATCAGTATATTTAACTGCATTCAAGTTATGTAATGTAAAAAAAAAAATGTAACATTTTTATGTAATGTATTTCGGATTCAATTTATGAATTTAAACATTTGACATTCATTATTTGTTTGCCTATTTTTTTTATTTTTTTTTTTAGGTCTGGCAAATTTTTATTATTTTTTTTCAAAACAACATTCCTTCCCAAAGTGTTTTTTTTTTGGGGTTGTTTTTTTTTTTTTTACGTTCAAAGCATTCAAAGTAACAGCAGTAGCGCTGGGGGTTTGCTGTTAGATGCAGTATAGTTGGTGCTGCTCCATTCTTTGATAAAAGCCTCTTTGCACAGTCTGTATTACATCATGAGAGGATCACAAAGTAACCTGCAGTGAAATGTACTGAATTAACTTTTCAATCTGGCAGAAATAATGACTTTCTTAAAAATAAACTTCAGTTGCTCTTTTATACCTTTGCCAAAGACAAAAAATTATCCAGAAGGGTATATAGAGCTGTAGGGTAGCCATTAACACGTGTTCAGGTATTTATAATAAATAATAAAATTAGAATGTTTATTTATAAAAACCTGACAATTTAAATACTGTTTTTTAAAACTTAAAAGCCGCCATGGCAAGAGGCAAGTGAAAAAAGAGTAACAAAAGATTAATTTTTAAATTAATTTTATTAAATATTATTGTTTTGTACAGATTTTTATAAGTCTAAAATAAATTATAGAGTTTAATTCAAGCAATATTTAAATTGCATTAAACTGAAAAGACAGCAAAATCTTCATAATGTTAAATCTTAGATCTGTTATTTAGAAATTCAATTAATCAAATACTTTTAATTACACTTTAATATATGTATATTATAATGTATTTTATTATCTATATTTAAAATATATTTAAATAGAAAACTTACATTTTTAAGTTTAATAGTAGTTCACAGTTTTGCTTAATAAATACTGCAGCCTTGGAATGTATATATCATGTGGTGTTTGTGTACGTGCACACACACCCCTACATAGTATATAGGGCCTATACATATCAAAGCTGCATTAGTTATTAAGTATTTTATATAATATGTATACTTTTTTTATTTATTTTTTTTTAGACTTTACAGTATATGTTATTCGCATCCCTGCCTCTCCTGAATTATTTTTATCCCCAGTGTGGATAAAATGGGTTGTGAAACGCGCTTATGATTCACAAACGTGATCTGAATGGAGCACTTTGAATAATTTGTGATGCATTGGTTTAACTGACTGAAAGTTTTAATAAGCTGTTCTGTTGATACATTCTCCGTCGTATTAAAAACATTGCCATACTTGCCTAAACGATGGATTTATAATGAGATCATTTATTATGCTTTATCAGAGAGAGAGAAAAAGCACCGCCCTCCCCGCTTTTTTAACAAATCTTAAAGTTTTCCCATTATATTTATAAGAATAAGTGCATTACTACTATTCTAAACGCGTTTCTCACTTCCAATTCTCTTGATGGAGCAGTAATCTTACTAAAAGCCTGTGTGAATAAGCGGTGGGTCATTATTTCAGACGGTGATTATCTTCTTACAACAGAACTGATTGCTCTAAGGTGTGCAGATGATGTTGAGATGAACAGGTACGCAGCTGGAATATGATTACATAAGCTCTCATGTCCCTAATGAAAGAGATGTTAAACCTATACTGTTGAGATGTTGGCCTGTGGTTGCCTGGAGGGCTGTGGGTGAAACCACATGCAGGAACTAGATGTTCTCTGGGGCCGTGGAGACAGGGAGCACCCTGACCTTGTATGTAATGAGTGTCCTGTGATAGATCGCCATGCCAATGCTCTCACTCGCCTCCTTGTGGGGCTGTCTGATTTCCCAGACACAGATAGATTGTTCTTTGTTTTTCTTCACACCTACACAGTGCAATTAATCTTCCCTGAGTCCATCTCCATGCTCGACTCCAGCATAGCAGACACCTCACGAGCCGGTAGGTGATAAACTCACGCCCCAGGGGTAAATACGCCACTGCTTACTGAAGTATCAGAACGAAGATGTTAAAATGCACAGCTTATTTTATAAAAGAAACAAGAAACAACTGGTATTTTTTATCTGAGGGTTAGGGTATATTGAGTAAGATTAATTTTGGTTTCAAAACTACAGTTTCATCCACAGGCATCTTGCATCATGGATTAAAAAAGAATGTTGATCTGCTGAATTGCCAGGTGCATGTTTTGCATTAAGAATCCTTTCTTGCTCATTTTAAGCCAAGGCAAATAAAAACAGTGTTTCAGTAAACCAGCAAATCCTATAAGCCAAGCGTTGTGAATTTAAGAGTCAGTGTAAGGCTGAGCTTACTCAAAAATGTATTCAGAAAAAACATAACTGAAGTGGCAGTTAATTTTAGACATCATTTTAATCAGTGTGCATATAATGTAAAGTATGGCGTGTTTTTTTTTTGTTTTTTTTTCATGCATGGTAGCTCAATAAGTAAACCAGTCAAATGGTCACTTCAGACAAAGTGACACAATGTCTAAGAAATACTCACCCTAATCATATCAGGATCGATAACACTACTGTTAACATCATCTGATCAATCCATAATTTTTCTATATAGATTTTTTAATTTGGTGCCATTCAAGAATAAATAATTGCGTACTCAATATAACTCAATTAGAAAATAATGCACACATTTCTATAATACTGTATATTTCTATATTTTAGCATTATAGATATAATCTATAATCAGTTCCACAATAACCATGAACAAATACAATGATGAAAGCAACTGTTTTTTCCTGTCCTCAAAATTCACAGGAATTTTCCTGACATATGACTTTGTGCTTGAGTTGGCCAAGGTTTGAGGGGCAAGGTTTGCTCTTAAAGAGTTAGTTCACCCAAGAATGAAAGTTCTGTAATTAAATGCACACGCTCATGTCGTTTCAAACACATAAGACCTTCGTTCCTCTTCGGAACACAAATGAAGATATTTTTGATGATAACAGAGAGGCATCTGTAGCTTCATAGACAGCGACACAACTGAAATGATCCCAGTTCCAGATATAGTAAAAACACTGGTAAATAAGTCCATGTGACATCAGTGGATCAACTTAAGTTTTGCGACGATAGCAGAATACTTTTTTTGCGCAAAGTAAATGAAAAAAGGCATCATATACTCAACCATTCTTCTCCTCTGACTTACGTTTTAGAGAACATTATTGCATAAGCGAATGCTTTCGTCTATGCACATATAGCCGCAGATTACACACATGCGCGTGCTTTCACCCAGATGTAAACCAGGATGATTACATTAAAGCTTGCGTCTACGGTGTGTTCAGCATGAACTCCGGGATAAACGGCCACAAACAAAAATACAGCAACAAACATCTTTCTAAGAAGTGCATGTAGCAGCCTACTGTTACGAAGCGGACTACACACAAGAGTTAAGTGTAAAACAGTTCTTTTATTTACAGGCAGTAGAGGACAAACAGAATTCGGGGAAGGAATGCAATGGTGAGTATTCAGATTGATGATAATATTAAGCAATAGGAATGTTTGAATAATGGGAATACCTTCTCTTTGTAGATTAATGTGGAGACACATAGACTATGGAGAGACAACGGGGATTCACCACAACACACAACAGGGAATTCCTAGGAGCCTGGAGGGAAGACACAGAGCGAGGAGTACACAGGAGTATCACACAAGTATAGAGGTAAGTCTTTGTACGTATTGGAGGTTGGTCTTGAAACTCAAAGTCCACTAGAGATGAACAAGCTCGGCTGGGATGTGTTGTGAGAGGCGTTGGTCCCGGGATGTTCAGTACCCAGTGAGTGTAGAGTTGATGAATAAGTGTCATTCGGTCCATAGGAAGTACAAACTGGAGATGTTGAGGGCAGTTCGGCAGAGTAGGTTCGGGTGGAGTCTCGGAGGCTCTCTTAACTATAAAAGGTTTGAACAAAGGTTGTTCTGGGTTCATTCTTACTCCGCTGAACCCAAGGTACCACATGTACTTTGTCACTGCTATGCTGCAATAAACATCTTCATCAAGATCTTCGTCGTCCTCTTCAATTTTTCTTACAGGCGCATGGATGGAGTTTGGCTATATGCGCATAGAAGAAAGGATGTCTTTGATGTAAATTACAAGAAATTAATGTAGGTAATCTCTGAAGATCTCGTGCATGAAGTTTTGGAATATAGCTGGTGCGTTTACAAGGCCATACGGCATTACCTGATATTCATAATGGCTGGTAGGGGTCACAAAAGCCGTCTTCCATTTTGGCTTCTCTCAATCTTTCTATGGCTGCAGGGACTAAATAGGTACTTAAATAGGACTGTGGCTTTGTTCAAGGTATGATAGTCGATACAGGGTCAGAGTCCACCGTCCTTCTTAACCTTAATGAAAATGCTGGAAGCAGCAGGGGAAGTAGAAAGATGAATGTAACGGTTTTGACGTGCCTTCTGAATGTACTCCACCATGGTTTTACTCTCAGGAATGGACAGCGGGTAGAACTTGCCGTGAGGCACTGGGTCATCCAGGAGCAGATCTATGGCACAGTCCCATGGCCAATGTGGTGGCAATTTGGCCGCTCTCTTGGGGCAGAAAACGCTTTGAAATTATGTGCTTTTGAAATGATTGTGCCCAACTTGTAGGTGAATGGGACCAGCTTGTCGTTGGACATTGATATGACATGATAGTGGTTGTCCGGTGATGGACTGAACTTGATAAATCATATCTGAGGGCCTGGTTTTGAGCCCAAGTTGACGGACATGGTGGCCTGCAATGAAATTGCCTGCCAGGCCCGGAGTCGAAGAGGGCAGAAACGGAAATAAAGAGGTTGCAGGCAGTAAGTGTTACAACAGAGGTGAGTGGCATCATCTTTTCACACATTGGGAGAATTGTACTCCCCACAGGTCGTGGAGGACGATGGTGCCAACGGGCTAGGAGAAGTAACTACAGTGGAATTTAAGAGAATATTCATGGACAGATATATTATCTTATTGAACATGGTAAAGTTCCTCACCCGCTGATGTTTCATCAGTCGCTTGACTGAATACCTCCAGGAAATGTTGGGTGAAAGCCACATAAGTCTGTACTGCCGGACCAGCCTGATTCCACAGTGTCTCAGCCCAGCGTAATGCCGGTCCTGTCAAACAAGATATAACAAAGCCTATTTTGGCATGAAATGAAGGATATACAGCTGGATAGGTTGCAAAAGCGATGGGGCACTGTAATAAGAATCCCCTGCACTCTCCTGCCTCACCGGAGTATAGCTCCGGTCAGACCATGGGACTTATGATGGCAGGAGGTGAAGGAGTGATGTTTACGTCTAGGTTGTTGTGATTGGTGCAGGTGTGGGTGGTGGTTGCGATGGCGTGGCTTGCAGTGCTCGACGGAGGTTGTCCACAAGTTACTTGAACGGGTCTGGGGAACTCATACTGCCTGATCAGTTTAGGTCCGAGCTTCTGTTACGAAGCGAACTACACACAAGAGTTAAGTGTAAAATAGTTCTTTTATTTACAGGCAGTAGAGGACAAACAGAGTTCGGGAAGGAATGCAATGGTGAGTATTCAGATTGATGATAATATTAAGCAATAGGAATGTTTGAATAATGGGAATACCTTCTCTTTGTAGATCAGCGTGGAGACACATAGACTATGGAGAGACAACGGGGATTCACCACAACACTTTCAGAGACGGAGACACAACGAGGAATTCTTAGGAGCCTGGAGGGAAGACACAGAGCGCGGAGTACACAGGAGTATCACACTAGAGTATAGAGGTAAATCTTTACATATTGGAGATCGGTCTTGAAACTCAAAGTCCACTAGAGATGAACGAGCTTGGACGCTGGCTGTTAATCTGGTGTGTGGTTTTATGTGATGTTGGATGAGGTGATGATTAGATCTAGGTAGTGGTGGCAGGTGCAGAGGATTAATATTCTGGTGAGAGTGATGCTGCGTCCGAAATCCCTTACTTCCCTACTATATAGTATGCGAAAAACAGTATGTGAGGTGAGTAGTATGTCCGAATTCATAGTATTTGAAATTCAGTAGGTGAGAAGTACCCGGATGACCTACTGCTTCCGCCCAAATTCTGTAGTATGCATACCATGGACCCTTTCCTATCCCATGAGGTTCCAGGAGAGGAGGCGTCATATTCGATAAATGGCGGTTGAGAAGCGGCTCATTTCAAGTGTAAGAACCTCAGGAAAAAACTTTGTTTATTGTGATTGAATTACACTTGTTTAACACAATCTAAATAAAAACGGATGACTTACTGAAAGTTACAATTTTTGCGCTGTTGTGACGATGCATGACACGTGACAACACCAATATGGCGGATGTAGTAAGTCTGAATTCCATTCATACTACCCAAATTCATACTATATAGAACATACTTTTTAACGGTTGGGTAGTACATTCAATTTTAAATGTAGTACCTACTTAAGCAGTATGCAATTAGGGATGCAGCATGAGTGCTGTGATTGGAGTGTGGAAGAGCCTGTGACACCCACTAGCTAAACGCAACTTTGTTGACCAGCAGACCAATCTAAATATGAGTGAGACTGGTTTTCAGCCAGCTCTTGTCTATTTGTGGACCGTGCACACAGTCCTTGAACAGCCTGTACTGGATGAAGAGTTCTTTCTAGTGTCTATTGCAAAAATAAGATGGACGTTTCAAGGATATTTGTTAAAAAGAGAGTTCAATGATCTGCAGTTTATTTGAAAATATACTAGAATCATTATAATTGCCTTTACTGTCAATTTTGATGATGAGACAAATTAATTTCTTGAAAAAAATTACTTACTTAAATACTTACTCTGAACCTTTGATGATAGTGTACGTGCGTTTTGGCCGTATTTTGCAAAATATGATCCTTTTTGGTTGTCTTTAGTGCAAAAAAAATCTGCTGGTGGTGGATTTACTGGTTAGCCCCTGCTGGTGATGTCATAGATGCATCTTGTGGCTGCGAACATAATTTTTCTTAACTGACATACATTGAAAAGAAGTTGTGTCTTCTGACATCTGGCAACTTTGTTATTGATTAATGACACGGCTACATGTCATTGATTAATGACACGGCTACAGGTAATTGGCTACAGAACTGAGCAAAGGGTCCATCGCCAACAGAGCAGCTGAATTTGAAATGGCTGGTAATGTTATAAACATAGCTTTCTCCAGGGGTTATAGACCTCCTGGGTCACAGATGTCTGTTGGCCCGTCAGTGATGATCTTATATATTGATGCAAAGGCCACCAGCTGACTTCAGGTGAAACTGAAATGAGAGCCATGAGTGTTTAGTGTTATAAAAGTATGCTGAATGGATATATTTATTTATAAGGTGTTTAAGCTCAGATAAATGCTTCATTTAATTTCAGAGGAGGTGCCTTTTATGTGTAAGATCACTTTTTATGAAATATTATTATATAATATTAACTATCAGCACTTAATATGGCAAGTGCTTTCTAATATAAGTTTAATAACTACATCCTTGGATTAGAGATGGCAGTGTTACATTGATCAGATGTTATGTTTAATCCTTGAGATGAGGGCTTTTCACAGCCTCCGTGTAGCGGATCTGTGGCCACACCGCCCTGAAAACCCCAGAAAACTTGTGAGTCAAATCTCCACAGCTTTCTGTCTGTGTGCAGAGAGAGAGACAGAGATGGAGAGAAAACGTCTGCTTTTCGTCTAAACGCTGAGCTCAGTGTAGAGAATATAATTTCTGACTGGTTCTGAGGTTTCAGATTAAATCCAACCAAGAGTAGCTTGCCTGTCATAAAGAGACAGGTAATGAGATTATCACTAATCACATTAATAATCTACAGTATAGCTCTTCAACCCTTACAGAAATTCTCCAGGGTTTTACTATAGCAGCTGTACTTGTGCTTGCTATGGTATTTTCTCTGTCATTATTAACTAACTGTAGTGGTTACTGCTAGTGGTGGTAATGTTGCAGATTCATATTAATGTTATTAATCTTTACCAGGGGTCATTAAACTTGATGCAGAAGTGCCGGTGTCCTGCAGAGTTTTTCTCCAACTTACCTCAACACACCTGCCTGAAAGTGTCAAGTATAGAGCTGCTGCTGTCACGTGACCCATTCTGTTTAATCTCAAATATTGTGTTTGTTTGCACGTGCGCATGAACCATTTGGTCGGGATCCTTTAGGGAATACAATAAAATGATTTCCCTTTTTTGCTCTATGGGACAATCGCTAGTGAACATGAGCACGTAAGGCACCAAACCGAGGCGTGTTACTCATGCATGTACGGCAGTGTTTGTAAGCTCAGAGCTGCTTTGTCTCCATTTGTCGTGCTTAAACACCTCCTGCTGGCAGAGAATTCATTTGTATTTGTATTTTTAGTAAATGCGTCTGATTTGCGCAGCAAACATATTTAGCTTGTTTTAAAAAATAATATTTTCTAGAAGTACTTAGCTGTTGTTATTGATTCTATTGGGATGTATTCTTGATTAGCTGCTTCAGGTGAGTTTTATTATTGGAGCTAAGGACACCTGCCCTCCAGGACTGTACTTGGTGAACCCTGATCTATACTATGGCACTGGGGGAACAATACTGCTTTATTTTTCATAGGAAAGTTT
>JAUMHP010000080.1:8922971-8934750 GCA_032361065.1 Enteromius trimaculatus
TAAATTTATCTATTTCAGTTTTATTTTTTTAAGTTTTAGTATTTATTTGTTTCTATTAATTTTATTCTTTTATTGATATTTGTTAAGTTTTTATCATTAATTAATATAAATATATGTAATATAAAGGTTTTACTTTTGATTACGAAAATAACCATTTTGATTACATTTTTTCCCCAAAATAAAAAAATTACCTTTTTTCTATGCATTAAATGTTTACAGGGTTGTCTTCCGCCTTCCGCATCTTTCTTATTTCCAAACGAAATGAAGACATGAACAACACGAGGTGACTAAATGATGACTGTCCCTTTAAAATCAATGTCTGGTGGCAAGTTACATGTTTGGTGTTCAAGCCACAGAATCCATACGTTGCATTGCGCCCTCTGGAGGCCACTAGAGGACCCGTGTCACGTGTTAACATGATCTCTTCCTGTTTAATGCTCTTAACGACTGACAGGAATGTCAACTGACACTTCTATTGTCTTCCCAAATATGAGCACACCACACTGCTTCTCTGACAGACAACGCCACATCGTCCCGCATTTTAATTAATCTGCAAAAAGCGGCATAAATTCTGCCTTTTGATTCAAACCCTCTTTTCAGATACAGTATAAGAATAAAGACCCTTATATGATGTGCGTAACTGTGATATGATTCCATTCTTTCAGACGTCACGTGATTGCCTTGAAATTTGTCTGAGGGCTCCCTCTAGTGGATAACAACTGTCCATATACTGCAAAACCATATTTGCAGTGTATGGACTAAAAACTAAGCCTGTAGTTGTTGATGGTTTTATACTGGTTTGATTCCAATCAGGCTGGCTATTTTTTATTTTATCATGTATTTTCCTTATTTTATTTTAGCACAGCTGGAATGGTTTAACTTTAAAGCACCTTTATCTGTGTGTTTTTGTAAAGACCTGGGTCAGAATGTGCTTCTCATGCTTTTGTGTATAGATGTTAGCGCTGTGTAAACATCGTTAATCCAACTCGCTTGCCTCCAACCAGTCTTTGAAGGCAGGTGTGTCAATATTGAATGAATAGAGAGCTGCAGAGGAATTTGCTTTAGCTGTTTTCTCCCTGTAGCCTACATAAGTATCACAGGAACCGCAGACAATAGATTTACAATCAACAAACAGCCGTTTTTTTCTCTAGTTCTGCGACAAACGCCCACTGTCATTTGCAAGCGAATGTAATATGCATTCACAAACACATTAAACCTTGAAGACACGCGGTATGTAGTGCATGCAAATAGCCACGATGAAGCTCATGTTGCTGAATCAGTCAGTTAAAAGCTGCTTGTGTAAACACTGATAATGGCTCCTCGGTTGACTAGACCTTGAGCAAACAGAGTGGAGGTGTGTGTACTCTGCGGTCAGCCATCGTTTACCTCTGCTCAGCACATCTCTATGTGGGAGGTTAAGAGAGACGAGACGGTCCTCCATTTTGAATGAGATTTGTACCGGAAACCAGAAAAAATGTAGTGCTCATTTACTTGCTTTCTATGATATATGTTAAACTGTATATGAGATTTGGTTTAGCATATATCTCTGCACCACTCTGTGTTTTTGTATCTCAGCCAGTAAACCGAAGATCGGACGTGCTTCACATGCTTTATGCAGCCGTGTGTGTGTTTCTGTCAGTGGGAGTGTGTGAATATGTGTGACGTTAGTGTGTTTTTACTGGGTTATTTCCCTGGCTGGCTGATTTGATTTGATATTGGAGGGTTTGTGCTGTGTGAGCAGAGTGCTTGGGGGAGGATAGGGTTTGTAATGAGAAAGTGGTACGGGTCGGCTCTGTAAAACTGCTCCTGATGGGTCTCCTCAGCACATTTAATGAGGCCTGGGCTCTCTGCGTTCCCTAGACGACCCGACTCCCTGCAAAACCTGGAGAGGAACAGTGTCCTGCTGTGCCACAATCCTTCCTGTCTCACTGTCTCTCCAAGCCCTTAACAGCCCAGTCTTCCAGTACCGTTTTTTTGGTTGGCGTTCAGGGATGTTTTGCTTAGATTTGACTACAGAAATATATGTGGAGTGAAATTCTGGTTGTTTTCCCTGTATAAACAAACAAGCGGTGTCATTTTTGGGCATTTTATTTACAAACATTTGATAGTGCAGATGATCCCCTGTAAGACAATATGAAGGCAATGATGTAGGCTACACTAAATGAGACTCAACTATTAAAGTGCCCCTATTATGGACTTTTGAAAAGTACACCTGTGTGTAACCGCTTCAAGTGAATGAAAATATCCTGCAAAGTTTTCAGTCTAAAAGTGGGCCGTGTATAAGTTGTCGTCTCTCAAAAGAAACAGTCGACTCTGAATCACTGAAACGAGCCGTTTTGTGTTGATGTCAACATGAAACATTAGAATATTGCCTGCCCACTTGTTGGTCTTTTCACCTCGGTCTGAATGAAAATGCAAATCCATTCTGTTGTAAATGTTTGGAGATGTTAAATAGCAGTTTCCTCGGTAAGGCTGTACACAAAGCAGCACTGCTCTCACAAACATTGCTTCATCAGGCATTGGCCCAATCACCGCAGATTAGCGTCACGCAAAGGAGGGGTTTGGAAAAACTGCCACAAGTGTATTTATTATCACAAGTTGTATTAAATAAAGCACAAACATACAATGGCAAGTGTTGATGGAGATGATGTAAAGCACACCACCGCTGGACACTGGAGCAGTGGAAACTCATTCTGTGGAGAGGTGAATCACGTTTCTGTTTTTTTTCAGGGGTCACTTGCATCCAGTGTTAAAGTAATTTTGCCATGTGGGGTACCTTTTGGGGACAGTTTGGGAAAGGCCTTGTTCTATTCCAGTGTGACTCTGCCCCAGTGCACAAAGCAAAGTCAGTTAAACACATGGTTGGAAGAGTCTGCCGTGGAAGACTTCAACACTATCAAACACCTTTGGGATGAAGAGCTTTGGTGAGAGAGGTAAAGAACCACCCAAAGATCACTGTGGCTGAGCTCCAGAGATGCAGTCAGGAGATGGGAGAAAGTTGTAGAAAGTCAACCCTCACTGCAGCCCTCCATCAGTCGTGGCTTTATGGCAGAGTGGCCCGACGGAAGCCTCTCCTCAGTGCAAGAAATATGAAAGCCTGTATGGAGTTTCCTAAAAAACACCTGAAGGACTCCAAGATGGTGAGAAATCAGATTCTCTGGTCTGACGAGACCAAGATAGAACTTTTTGGCCTTAATTCTAAGCGGTATGTGTGGAGAAAACCAGGCACTGCTCATCACCTGACCAATACAGTCCCAACAGTGAAGCATGGTGGTGGCAGACAGACTAAATCTGTGGCAACGTCTCCAAGATGCTTCAAAAAACCTACCTGAAAGCTACCTGAAAAACTATGGGCAAGTGTACCTCTTAACAGAAGCTGTTTTAGCAAATATTTATTTGATTTAGTTAATAAAAGGTAATTGATAAAATAAATCTATTTATGGCATTATTTTTGAAATCACCCTCATTTTACAGCATTTCTACACAAGTGTCTAAAACTTTGAACAGTACTGTAACTTTCCAGGTAGGTTTTTTTGAAGCATCTTGGAGACGTTTCCACAGTTCTTCTAGATTGGGTCTGGATTGTTTCTTCATGTGATTCCAGACAGACTGATGATCACTGTGTGGAGCACTGGCTGCTGTCAGACAATAATCTCACTGCATTATTACAATTAATGACAAAAATAATGTTTGGAAATGTAAACTGATATTTCCAACTGACAAAACTGCAAAAGATAGAAATAACTGACATAAAGCCTTTTTTTTTTTTTTTGGTGGAAATACTAGTGGCCTAAGACTTTTGCACAGTACTGTAGGTGTCAGAGTATATTTGTGTATAAGAATCTATTGTGATATTTATTAACCTTTATATTGTCACTGTACTAAAACCTAAAACTAAAAGGGTTTTCTAATTGTAAAATGGGCTCTCAATTATTCTCTCAATCAAAAATTATATTGTAAATATATGGTAAGTTACATTAAACCTATTTTAAATATAGTTTTTTACCCAATCTCTCCTTCTGTGATTGACACAGTGTTAGTTCATGTTAATTCAATTAGATTTTATAGTATAATCAAATATAAGTCAAAGATAACTTCTTAGTTTCTATTAAACTTTTTTTTGATCAGCTAGATCCTGTCGGCCAGATTTCTTTCAGCTATGTGTATTTGTAGGCCAGAGTTCACCAAACTGTGGAAGTGAATTTTCCCCCCCTAAGCTCCCTTGTGTTCTTTTCAGTGTTTAAACACCTATGAATGCTATTGTGAAGTTCACTGTATCACACATTTACTTTGTGCATATGATATTGTTTATTGTGAACAAAAATATTTCCACTTTTAAAAGCAACTCGTTTTTTCTCTCTGTGTATTTATATGTTGTGCAGGTAGTCGGCCAGTTGTCTGCCTATGCTGTTTTTCTGTTACGCTCAAGACGGCCACCAGAAGGCATCACATCCTAAAAGTAGCAGAGAAAATGTCAAAGTTGTTCAGCTCACCTCATGCGCGCACAAAGAGACACAACTTCTGTTCACCACAAACTGTGCTGCTGTCCTCATTTGCACTCTGACCTGCACTCACACTCCACTTCCTCTCGCTTCTCTTACCAAGAGCAAAATATCCAGTGCATGTGAAGTACAGTGGAGCGCAGGACTGCTACTTTTTGCTCATTTTTAATTGTAGTTTAATAGTTTATTTATTATCAGAAAAGGAAAGATTTAATGTGGGTTATATACATTTGATTTGGGAAATGTGCAGCATAGTGTTTTTTAATGAAGATTTGTTCTAGTCTAGAGTTGGGCTGTCTTCACTAGTTCCTACCATCACACGGTGGTGCTAGAGACACATGCAGCGTCTCCTGGTCTTGAATGAGCTTCATCAATGTGACATCGTTATGAATGACACACATCAGTGTCTAAATTATGCTGGATCTCTTTTCTGTGATTGCAGTAGTTAGTGCTCATTTAGCTCATTACAGCGGACAGTTTGCTAGGCATCAGCACAGTCGTTATGGTTGTTGCCTTTAATTGTTATGTTCATGTAGGAAATGGTTCTAGTAATGCTGATATTAAGGTGAGGACCTCATTCATTACTTCATGTGCCCAAAAGGAACAGTTCCTGGCCATGTGTAAAAATATAAAATAATAAATAATAAATCCTGGACAATATAAAACAAATAAATAACATCAACAAAATAAGTACTATTATTATTATTATTATTATTACCAATAATACCTTCAATGTGGAGATTATGAAATAGTCCTTAGTTCAAAAATATTTGAGAAGCCCTCAAATCAGTTAACCAAATATAACGTCATTAGTACTGTAAATAGTCAATACATTTGTTCTTTTGATGAGGATTTGTGAATATTTGAACCGGATCAAACTTTTAAGTTGATGTTGATGAACCGGGAGGGCCCTGATGATCTGATTTCCTGAACTTGGCCTGATGAAGATGAGTAAATACACATGACGGCGGCTGGAAAATAAACAAGTTTTGGTTGGTGGGTGTGTGTGGGAAGGCTGGATAAATGAGGGCTGGAACACAGGTGTGGGGGTGTGATTAGGCTCCCAGGGCAGATCATCTCTCTCTCTCTCTATCTATCTCTCTCTCTGTCTATCTTTCTCTCTCTCCCTCATACGGCCCCGTGTTGTTCTTCTTTTCGCTTGTGTGGAAGTTGTGAGGGCACCCTCTGGATTGCCTCACTGCCGGAGCATGCCGGACCCTGTTATCCGGCTATCCATCTGTGCTATTGATTTTTCTTTTTTTCATCTTTCCCCTCCCTGGGCTGGTGTTTGAGCGCCGAGATAGGGAGCCGGAGGAGGCGGGGGGAGATCTGAGCATGTTTGCAGGGGGTTGAGGCTGGCAAGGTCTGCCTAACCTGGACCAATCTCTCTGAGCAAGTGTGTGTGCGTTCAGGCCTATGTATGTATCTATTCTCTTTCTCTCTCTCTTACTCCTCCTCCCTCCAGGGATAGCTTCCCCCCTCGCCTTTCAGAGGCGCCCACACCGCACATGCTCCTGGAGGCGCTTCCCTCCTCCTCCTCGCCCCTCGCTCTCTCTCTCTCCCGCCCGCCTGCCTGCCGTCTCCTCTCCCGGGGGGCATCAGCAGTGCTGCCGGCTCGCCCCGTGATTTGCAGAGATTTGTCTAAGTGAGAAGCAATTAGTGTGGAAGGCCATTAATGTATGCGCACTCGGGCCGACCTCCGGCTGGCTCGGGGAGAACTAGGGTGGCGTGACCGCAGGGCTCTGTGATGCTCTCCCCATCGTTTCGTTGGCAGTAACATACCAAGACATCGGCGTTCCCCGCCGCCACCTGCCCCCTTTGATTTCTATTAATGAGATAAACGCAGCATCTCGTGCACTAAACTGTCATGTTTCTTTATTCGTTCGCTGGAGTCTTTTTGTTGAAGTGTTGACTAATTGCTTTTAGTGCGGGTGTTTCAGGTTTAGACTACCTGGCACAGTAGTTGAAGGGTTTCCTGCAAGCCCCCACACACTTTCCATCGCAGATGCTTATCAGCAGTTAGCAAAAGCATGGAAAAGCAGTAGGTGTGGACTGTGTATGGGCCGTGGGAGGGTTCCCTCTGAGATTTGCTGTGGTGGGTATGGGCCCAGGGGCATTTTCTATGAGGAGGCAGTACTTACTTAAACAATACAGTACGATTAGGAAGTTACAGACAATGCAAAAAAAAAACAAAAACAAATAGTACACAAAATATTCAAGATGAAGTATTTTTATGACATAGTGGTACAATAGCAAAACCCACGGATAAAGCATCAAAGAGAATATTTTGCCCACAATGAACCCATTGTTTTCTCATTCAGTGTGAATGTACGGTGAATACAGGTGAAAAGTCACATTAAAGGAGGTTTGGTTAGTTACCCTGTCAGTGTTTGTTGCAAATTTCTGGTTTGAAAATATACAAAAAAAATGAAATTTCTGTCACATACTCACTTAAATTAGGCTATTTGGGCAGTTGAATTTTGTTGTTTTTTACTTAGGTCGGTGTATTCACAGGTGATATCACCTAATATTTTGCGTATTGCCATACTATAACGTTTTAAGTATTGCTACTCCAGCATCATTTTTGATCACTTTAAAATGCATCCACAATGCTGCTGCAATATTTACCTTTTATAGCTAGCAGAGAAATCGAGAAACACTATTCTGGCTAAAACTTTTTTATTTTTAAATGGATGAATATTTTAGATTGCTAAAATGGGAATCAAAACTGTTTGCTCACAACTATCTTCAAAATATCAAAATAAAGGTTACAATATAACCTTCACATCTGTAATTTATATGACACTGAGGCTAATGGTCTTAATGGAAGATAACTGGTAATATCTAAAAAACAATAAATATAATGAAAAATGATGTGTAGTAGTTGTTATATTTGAACCAATGTACAACCTTATTTGGGCTTTTAATGATTAATAGGCTAAAGAAACCCGAATGCAGAGCTTTTCCTCTTCATTTCAGAAGTCCAGTTAGTTGTGGTCTCTGTGACTTACCTTAGCAGAATTAGATGCTTGAATAAATACAGAAATAACGCACTTCTATTATATCTGGTGAATTGAAGGCCTCCTCCTGAAGTCAGGCGCTGTATCTGTGAGGAGCCGGCAGCTCCTGGGTGGCTGGGCTGACGTGTTGGTTAATTAAAGATGGAGTAATTAGAGACAGTTCTTACAGCAGCTTTTAGGAGCTTGATAAGAGGCTAATCCTCTGAAGTAAGGCTGAGATCGAACTGGTCCCTGGTGAGGCTGTTCTCCGTTCGCTCAGCTGGAAGTACAATCTCTCCTCCAAAAGAGCAGGATTTAGAGAAATGGCACAGAGACAGCCTTTACCAAGCTGGGATAATATAAGGGGAAAGCTGCAGAGCATTTATTGTCCTCGTTAACAAAAAGTACACTTATTGTAATTATCATTACTAAAAACATGTTCAGAACCATATACACTCACATTAGATTAAGACACCACTTACATCAGTTTCCAAAATAACACAAACAAAACGATTTATGTGCCATCTGTCCACCACACCAATCATATTGCTTCAATATCACATATTAAATAACTTATTTAATTAAGTAAATAAGTATTGTGGTGGATAAATTAAGTTTGTCGAGTCAAATCTCAATTACTAGTGTGTCTAACTGGTTTACTTAAATCACTCTTAACTTAAAATATTAACTTAAAACTGAATAATGACAATCATTTTTTAGGTTAAACTAAAAAAAGCATAATCTTCCTACGTTGGCATTCATGGCACCCTTACGGTGTGTGTTTTTGTTATAATAGATTGTTCAGTATAGATTTATGAAATATAGATTTGCAAAATGATGTGCATGTAAACACGGACATTGAGTTTCCTATAAGTGTCATAACAAGCAGCATTTTGTACCTCTAACACATGAGTGTCTGTGCCCATATGTTTAACTTGGGCTAATCTATAATTCAGTAGTGGCAGATGTCTCTGTTAATCATTCATACGTGTAAGTTATGTGCCAGTCCATGCCATCATTTTTTGCTATTCTGTCATCTACTTAAGAGTGGCTCTCGTTTGCCAGTGACCCCTACATTGGCTGCACATCCTTTACATACAGTAGTAGGCGAATAAGCTACTCAAAAATGATCTTATACTAATAACATGACTTTAATAGTAATTGTACATAGTAACTGTAGCGCTAAACCTTTTGGCCCGAAATCTGTGTTTTTTATTCACAAAAAGATTTATTTTGTTTGTTTATTGTGGGATGAGGCAGCACTATGAACTCGAACGCATAAACATAGTCTTTACTTAGGACTTTTTTGGACTAGCTTCAAAGGTGAACGTAGGCCATAGCAACACAAATGTGGTCTGTACCCAATAATACATTACAGGATGTTGACCGTAATCAAAGCGTTGATGGGGTGAGAAATGAGAGGTGATAGAAGACCGCTTAGACCCGCAATGATTTGTAATTGCCCTAGAGGTGTGTGTGGCAGGTGTTTCTGCACCTCTCGCTGGGCTTTTAAACAGTGCTGTAACTGAGGTTGCTGGGCATGATGGTGGGGGACGAGACATTCCTCAACATGGAGATAATGCCGCCGCTCCTCACCGCCAGTCTGCTCCGGCACCAGCCATAAAGCAGCAGCCGCAACATGACACCTCCACTGCGAGAGGGATTTAATATAGTCCGCCACACACACACGCACAAGAGAGAAACCAGAGATATAAGTATATGCTCCCAGCGTCTTGCAGTAAGGGGATCTGTGCATGCCGTGCCTGTACATGTTGGCCCTTACCACGTTTACCTCAAACACATGCATGTGTGAAATTCACACGCTAGTTCATGTGTCATTTAAGACAAGGAATCATCGCTACAGCATGCACAGTTCCATAAACAAAGTCAAAAGTTTGAGATGGATATGAGTTTTAAAATATATTTTTTATGTAAATAAGTCTCTTATGCTCACGAATGCGGCGTTTTTGATTGAAAATAAAGTTAAAATAGTAATATTGTGAAATAAAATCACAATAATAATAATAATGAAAAAAAAAAAAATATATATATATATATATATATAATATTTTTGCATAAATAATTTACAAATTAAACAATTTTTTCAGACTGGTTATGTGCTAGTGCATTAAAGGTTGGAACTTAATACCCATAGCAATTTCATGCATTACTTTTTGGTTTTTATGAGTGGGCCATTTCTTCCTTACTCCTGACTCTGCCTTATCATATCATGGAATGCCTAAATAAACATAATTAAAAGCATTCTAATAAATATGTATTCAGCAGTGTCTCCCTCACTGTGCTGAAGGTCGTGTGCGTGTGGAGCAGGATCTGCAGTGCTGTCCCAGCCAGTGAGGAGGTTAACTGATCCGCTGAGGGGAGGAGAGCCGCCCTGCCACACCGCACGATATTGACAGGTTAGAACCCGAGGGCTCCTGCAGGATATGAACATCGCTGGAGGGGGGTTACTACCATGCGCTGTTCCTGCATGTGTGTGTGCGCGCAGGTGTATATGTCTGAGGGAAAAGAGATAGAAAAGCAGAACAGAGGAAAGTAAGGCTTATGTGGTTTACGTTATGGCTGACACGTTAGATTTGGGTTATTGGATGTTAATGTGTTGGAGCAGAACGCATTGGCAGAGAGCGGTGGTACTACAGCTGGAGATCAGACAGAGCGCTGTAAGGCTGCAGGTTGGCTGAGGATGGGTGCTACGGAGAAGCTTGCAGCGTTCTGCTTGCTGATGTTCGGATGGACTTGACCTTTCCCTGACTCCCCCCACCAATCAATAACCCCAGCTTAAATTTTCATGGGTCCCTGTTTGGCTGTTTTCTTCCTTATTTCTGGAGGAAAAAGAAAGCAAGTGTGGGAAGGCTTGATTTATCTTCATTTTGTAACTAATGGGCAAATCATTAACAAGAAGATAGAATTATTAAAAATGATAGTCCACATTTAATACATTGCAGAATTTACTGTAGCCATAATGAAATAAAATGTGAAATATTTTGGATGAATAAATCAAAGGTCAGTCAGTACGCTTAAATCAAAATGTGATATGGACTAAAGTCTGTGAATATTAAGCCACAGAAATACTATTTGAATACGAATCCTCCATGTTCTGGGTGTCTCTGTGTGAAGGAATGTCTCTGCTGCCTCAAAATATGAGACGAGTACATGAACGCATAAACAAAATCTCTAGAACTGCTCTAAAAGTCAATTCATGAGCATGAAAAAACGATTGTCATATCGTATTAACTTAAAGGTCTTCAAGGAAATCTGTCAAAATAAAAGTTTGGTGAAACATAAAGAAACTGTGACAGAAATATGTTAATGTAATACAATAGTACTACTAAAATTATTAAAAGTGACATATCATGAAAATCTGACTTTTCCAGGTATCAAGTGCTTAAATCAGGTCCCCGGTTCATCTACCAACCAAGGAAACCTGAAAAAGATTAACCACGTAAGTTTGTTTTAGTAAGCCTTTTTCTGCAAGACTCTGAAAGAACGAGCGTGTCTGATCTCGCTCACCTTGTGACGTTGCAAAGGGATTTCTCAGCTGTTTACCTTCACAGGCATAATTAACCATCTGTTTTTGTAACTTGTGTATTTTTCATTTAAACTTATTTGTGAATGAGAACTTGATTTGGTATTCACATGAATTGACAGCCACTTTCTGTTTGTATTCTTCAGATGTAACCGATAACAAATCAGAAGTTTAAACTTATATGGTTTAAAATGCATGATTTCAGCATGATAAACATGATAAATAGAATCAAAACAGATGTTTTTGCAGGGACGAGCTGTAATGGCGCAGATCTTTGGAAAAGGGGGCAGGGAGTAGCAGCTCATTTGCATTTAAAAAGACAAAATCAGTGTTTTTGCTTCCAATCAAAATAGGCATTTTAAAAATGATATGATAAATGGTCTGTGTGGCATTTCGAGCTGAAACGTCTGGGGACACAAGAGACTTATATTACATATAGTAAAAAAGGGCATAATATGTCTCTTAAAAAAAAAGGCAAGGCAAGTTGATTAATATAGTACGACGGAGCTTTAGTGCCACCAAAAAAAAAAAAAAAAATCTAAAACTACGAGAATAAATTCGTAATGTTACGAGATTAAAGGCGAAACTACGAGAATAAAGTCGCAATGTTACGAGATTAAAGTCGAAACTACGAGAAAAAAAAACCCCGTAATGTTCCGAGATTAAAGTCGAAATACTACGAGAATAAAGTCGAAATATAATATTTAGTATAGTATGTGCACTTGTAAATGACC
>JAUMHP010000080.1:8934850-8967774 GCA_032361065.1 Enteromius trimaculatus
ATTTATTTATTTCCTTTTTAGCTAACATTTGTAGAGTATAGTGTATCTGCTTTGGACAATTATGAATTCACATTTCTGTCTGTGTATGTACTAAAAAGTAGCCTGTCATGAATCAAATCACATAAATGCAAATGCAAAAAACATAATGAATATGACTGTAATCCATTGAAAATGGGTTTTATCAGCCTAAAGAGAATTGAAAGCTCAACCAGTGTGTGACGGATCGGGAACATTAGCCATTTCTCTGTACAGTGGCTCAAGCCAGTAAAATCAGAGAAGGCTGTTCCCAGTGTCTCAGTCTGTCTGTCCCCTCTGTGCTCCTGCAGAACCGTGGGCGACTGGCAGAGAAACGCACCATCCCCTTGCCACCAACACGGGTGCCCAAAAAGGAGCTGGCCTCCGTTTTCAGCAGTGACGACAGTGAGGGCAGTGAGCGGGCCAGCGGAGATCATGCAGACATCAAGCAGGAAGAGCTGCATTACACTATCATGAGAAAGAGGTGAGAATTTGTTGAGTTCATGTTGTGCATATGTGTGAGTGTGTGGGTGGGCAAAAAGTTGTGTGCCAAGCCCATTGCCTGGGATTGATACATCAGCCATGATCTGCCGGAAAGCGGTTAGCCATATCAGACATCGGTATAGCACCAAAGAGTTTTAAACAACCCTTAGGTCTTTACCCTCATAGCCCCTTATTCTGACGAACATTTACCCTCTAACACACCCAAATACGCTCATTTACTTTTCTGGCAAACACTACAGACACACACAGGATGCGCCAATGAAATAATACCCATGCTTGTGAGCCCACAGGATACATTCACAGAAATAAACATGAGGTCTTCTCATGAACCATATGAAAAACTATATTGTTGATGAGGTATTTGCAGTCATGGCAACTTTCTTGATGTAGATATCAGAACGGCTTAAGTGGCCACCCGATGCATTTCCACTGTGTTAAATTTAAATTAAACAACTTTAGTATTTTAGCATGTGCCTTAACCGCACACGCAATTCTATTTCGGGTGTAGCTCTTGTTAAAGACAAGTCAAATCAAGGATGATAACTATACCTGAAGTTTTAGCAGTTTTTTCTATGTTATCAGAATATGGAAGTCTAATAAACGACAAAGAAACAATGGCATTGGAATCACATTCAGATTGGGGTTTTTTTCAGCTGATGAATGATAAAAATCAGCTTGGTAGCCAATTGGAATTCAGAAAAGAGTTCAAAAACTTTGAGCATTAAAAAAAGCAGAAGATATAACACTAATTTAGTTATCAATATACCTATCTTTAGTTATTTGGGTCATTTTTCTTGATGTGAACAGGCCATGACAACTGTTAATTTGTATATATCCCCTTTCATCACTTTTTATATTACTAACCAGGTATTAATAAAAGTACCATAAGGTATCCATAAATGTCAGTGTTTTTGCACATAGAAGTATTAATGATTGTTGAGTATCATGGGATATAAAGGTACTTGTTATTTTGCTTTAAATTGTCATTTAAGTTTAAGTGTCCATGCTGTTTATGCTGTGACTGTCTTATTATAACTGTTAATATTCATAAGTTATATTCATTTAAAAAAAGGCCTTTTTCAAAACCTAGTGCACTACTTCCTACTAGCCTGATATTCAATTAACTCAAAACACAAATATTGGGTAAAGCATCACTTTTTAATTACATAAAGCATTTTACTGATACTTTTTGGTAAAAGTCAACACAATGCAATTTGGGATTGCGGTCTCTGTGAAGTATATATGCAGTGCTGCTTTAAAATTTGGCCTAAATGAGGCAGTGTAATTAAGTTTCCCATTATTTGAAACAGTCTTAATATTTGCTTTCCACGAAAAATAAAACCCATCCTGCGATGTGCTACAAGTTCCACATCCCCGTCTCCAATCAGTGCAAGGGAAATGAAGGAATTCAGCGTTCATTAAATCTTCATGAGCTGTGTTTGGCCTCCCTCCTCTCTGGCACACAAGCCTGAAGAAGCTTATGAGCCTGCGGTCGGTGCAGCAGTGAGCTAAGAGCAGTGGCTGAAGGGAACGGTTTTTCCGCCAGCGTTTTCGCTCTGCCTAAATGCATTACAGGTGATAACTAGCCAGCAGATGTCAGCCCTGGCAGGTGAGTCTGGGGAACCACATTTTTGTCAGACCATCTCCGCTTCTACTAAAGAACTTGTTGAAAAGCCCGGCCTTGAGGTTCTGATCTATTATTAAGTATTCTTTAATCACTAGAGCATGCCTTTCAAAGCTGGCTGTTGCTTTGAGACTGCAGGCTTTCTGTCTTCCGAGGGTCTTTAGGTGATTTTTTCACTCACGTTTTTTGAATTGAAGAGTCAGCAGTAGTTTTCGCCGGTGTTTGCAGTGAAAGTTTGTGTTGGCGGTGTCTGCATGCGCTGTTGTGGATAGTTAAATCTCCAGGAAGCTTCAGTGCTTTTAACGAGAAGAGTAAGAGAAGACAATATTCTCTTTTCTCATTAGCCACTCGACTCTTGCTAAAAATGTCTCGGTTAGCCCTAGCTCCTGACAGGCTTTCTTAGAGCAGCCGCCATTGCGTATAGAGATAATTTGACTTATTTAGTTGCCTTTCTGTTTAACACCTCTTTTCCCGTGAAGATGTGCTATAATAGTTGTAGCTGTGCAGTTATAGACTTTTTTCCTCTGCAGTAAATGGCGAATGAATTCCAATGGTTGAGTCATTTGAGTATAAGAGGCTTGGGTTTATGCCCACTGGTGTTAAGCGGTAAATTTGGGTCATTACACAGCACTGTTGGGATATCATTCTCAAGGCAGCCTATACGTACATATGAGGTCGTGCCCTCATCCAGCATAGGCAGGTCATAGCTGGATCAGTCCATTGTATTGAGCCACACAGGATGCTAGCTACCTATCATACTCATAAAAGACATCATTGGACAAAACTGAGTGATCCGAGAGTGCTTTTGCTGTGCTGAGCATTGAAAATACCAGATGTGTCCACAAGCACAACTTGAATATGATTATGTTGTGGAATAAAAAGGACTCCGAGTTCTTACCTTGGAGCGGATCAGCTCTGAATGCCCAGGTACAAACCTAAGCCCTCATCTGCAAGACTTTCTTGGTCACTTCCTTGACTCAACCCCCGAGCCACTGGCAGCCACTTACCCTGTGACACCAAGGACGGCACAGGAACCAGAACCGGCAAGCTAAACTTATTACAGTGATCTCCCCCCAACACTTCAGACGCCCGCGCGTGAAGATGCTAATGAATTTAAAGAACACTTATGACTAATATCTAGGGCTTTTACCCTGTTAAAGGCGGCGGACTGCGAGGAGCCACGTCTCTTCTCTGTTCCGGGGCCGCTCACCTCACCCATACTTTACTCAGATG
Organism: Enteromius trimaculatus; assembly: GCA_032361065.1. Lineage (NCBI taxonomy): Eukaryota > Metazoa > Chordata > Actinopteri > Cypriniformes > Cyprinidae > Enteromius > Enteromius trimaculatus. The sequence goes on from JAUMHP010000080.1 coordinate 8,938,227, forward strand.
AGGATCTGACCGAAAGAGATAATGGGATGTTCAATCTATGAAATTCAATTTCCATTGAGCTGGACTGGGTAAGTGAGTTGTGGAGGGGTCTTAACAAATTGGATTTAGTCAATGGATGGTGAAGTATGGGGAATTCTTTTTTGCGTTTGATCGTATTTACGCCTCATCATTGCAGTTTATATTAGTGTTGTGGTAGAGTGTGCATAGCGTCTCTTCAGTCCGAATCTATCTGCTAATATGAACTGTATATAGAGGGGTCCCTTCAGCACAAGACTGTTTCTGTTGAAAATTTTTCTAATTTAATGCTAATTATATGATCAGCTTAATATTTTGAACAAAATGCTGCATTTAAACGAACTGCAGAATGTCCCTGTACTTGTGTTTCTCTTTTGTTTTAATGACAGTAGAACTTTAGCTGCCTGATCGACGTTCGTGTAGAACCCGATGATCATATTTTCCAGCGTGATCCAAATAGCTTTTTTGCTTTAGTGGAAGAAATAGGGAAGAATCTGATACATTTACTGTTCATTTTTGTTATGATGTCTCTTAAAAAATTCTCTTTCCAGGTTTAAATAAGATTTTAATTTGCGCAATCGTATGCGTTTAGTTTTTAGTGGATTTCCAGCCACTGCCGTGAGAAAAGCCGGTACACTTTGATACCTTAAAGAAGACTCCCTATATCTTTTAACCAGATTAATGTTAATGGCCAGCAGGTTTATAGGTGATTAGTCCTCATTCCTTCTGTATCCTGCAGGCAGACCTTTCTTTTAAAGACAACAAGCTGCGCTTAGGCTGAAGCATAGCGCTTGCCATGGTCTTTTATATTCCTTTTTTTCTTAATGATTTCATATGTGGAGGTTGAGGGTCTTCGGGTCACGATGCACTAGAATAAGTCTAAATACCATACTGAATATCAGAATAACAAGTTTGGTTTTATAATCTTTAAAATGTAAGTATAATCGGCAATGGCGTCGACTGAACTCCTATTTGAAAACGTTCACTTTCGCATTCTGCTATAGCAATAAAATTTGCAAGTATGATATGTTTGTCATAGTATTAGTCTTCAAGGTCATGCCAATCATTTCCTGAAGCCTACCTGTGCACAGTCAGGTGTGTCAACACCAGGGCTTTGAAAAATGCTGACTGCTTGTCTGGGTCATTACTGAGTAACCATCATGGATTATATAAGATAGTATACTTACTCAGAGGATAACCTGCTAAGAAAAGTCTCCAAAAAAGATGGCCCATCCCATATTGTCTGTTATATTAATGTTAATGTAATGATAAAGCTAATTTTGCCTCTTGTGTAGAACTGCCTGGCATTTAACTGTTGATTTACTTGGGATACTCTCACAATTTTTGATGATTTTTCTTATTTACAACCTATGGAAAAAACTAAGTGCAGAAACATAAGTGGATTAGATGAAGCAGGGGAGGAGGAGGCAGGTTGATTCCAGAATGGTGGACCCTCCCCTTGAGCACGAGGGACGGGGAAAGGAAATAAATCAGACAACTGTTGCACCTGTCTGGATAGAAATACTGTCTCTCTTCCCCCGGGTTTCTGCGGCCTCTTCAGAGAAGGGCCTGACCTGTCTGTGTTTAGCATTAGAAGCATTTGTCCAGCAAGGCGTGCCGTCCTCTTCCCTGGTGGCTGTCTGGACCTGAATGTAAGCACTCGGCTAGCCAGAAGTGGAAATCAGCTGGTCCAAACCTCAGGATTGAAGCCAACCCAAACCAGCGTCTTTAGCGCACTATGACTGGCCAGGCTCTTAAAATGCTGGTATGTACAGTCAAGGGCATTTTCATCTGCCACTTCAACTTTTTTTTGTTCTTATTATAATATTGTTGAGTGCCTGTTTTTTTTTTAAATTTTATTCTGAAAATCAATCAGTTATTCTGAATTTTTCTTTAAAGGTTTATTTGCACTTTCGAAGACATTCGGCTGATGATGAAATGCCTCTCAGATGAAATGGTTTCATTTAAGGATAGCTTCATTTATTTTATTTACGTAAGGGCTTCTACTTTTATTTGTCTGGTTTTAATAGAATTGTTCATATTCAGTCATTTGTGTGGTCCACCGGAGGAAATGATGCGTACTCAAAAGTTTACTTTAAATCATGTGACCATGTGCGCCATTCGTTCGTTTTTGTTTGGTTAAAACATTTCGTTGTGCAGTTCTGGAGTGTTGCTTGACACACTGCTGGGAAGGGGATGTGATGCTGTAGAATTCCTGGAAAGAACCTTCTCTTCAGGCAATAATTAGTGGTTGGGTTCCAGTTCTGGAACTTTTAGAGTGTCCAGGGCTCTTCCCAAGGAACGGCTGTAGGCTTACCGTTCTATAGTTTACTATTTTCAGGAAAACTTGTGTCGGTTAAAGCCTTGTTTTTTAAAAAGTGGACAAATGCATCTCGCTATGTCGACTACAACAGATTTGCTAATTTATGTTTGCACTTTCTAAATTCATAGAGCTGGAATTATGCACTATGCATACATTATAAATTAAAAAACATTCTTACTAAATGCATTGAATGCGTCTTTTAACATATTTCTAAATGCTTTACCATAGTGTTGTTGTTTTTGTCAATTGACTTGTTTTTCATTAACCAATGTAATCATAAAGTCATCTGTCAATTGATAAATATAATAAGTATTTTTTGTCAGACTTTTTGTGAACTGGTCTGTAGTTTGCAGCTTTTTTGTTTCTGTGAAGATTTTTTATCATCCAGGCGATTGGATCGGGTATTAAAACAATTATAATTGATTTGAATGTAATTATAGACCACTTGTTTAATGTAAAAGCAAGTCTACATTGTGCTGTAAATAACTCTGGGATTTACTGGAAAGAAAGTAAATGTATCGCATTTAACATGCATCTCAATTCACTTGCGCTTCCCTTGCCTGTCAAGCCAACGTAAATAGGTAAAACAGAGAAGATGTTTTAATCAGGTGTTGTTTTCCTGTTAGCATCTCCTTTGATTGGTTTTGCTTCAACCACATGAGTTAATCAATGTCATTAATGTCACATCTACCGAGAGCAGCTGTCTTTAAACAGCCGTTGCACCACATATCACAGCTCTCAGGCTTTTTCCACTGTTCGCTTTTTCTAATTATCCAACACCACAACGTTCAATGTGGCGAAATAATATTTTGTTTCACTTCTACTTTTCTGGGTTCCCGCATGCTTATCGACCTCCCATCACCTTTTATAAGGCAGGAACAACAGGAAAGCTCAGGAGAACGCACTGCGCTCTCATTTATTTATGTATCTATTTCGATATTTATTTATTGCTCTCCTCGCTAGCTGAGGCTTGGCTGCTCAGTCTGAATGTGAGCGGAATAACAACAGAGAGGGAGAAAAACCGAGAGAAATATAGATTTTTTCCCCCCCTCAAAGTTTTGATATTTCTTGCTGCTGTAGCGTAATTTTTTTTTTAATTTATTTATTTTTTTTACTGGTTTTACTGGACATTAAGTGGAAATGCGGTCTGTTTTCAGAATGATTGTTTAACAAAAGTAATGGTGAAATTCTCAGTTTTGTATCCAATTTTGTTCTCAATTTTTTTTTTTTTCCCAGTGCCAGTTCATAGTGCAAAACGTCTGTCACTTTCTGTAAAAAGGAGGCATCCTCTCCACATGCCTTCCCACTTTCTGCTTGGCACCGCTTTGTGTGTGTGTGTGTCAGGGTGAGACTATCAGCGCTGTGTTCGGTAATGGTGTAAGCCCTGGCGTCAGGATGCCCAGTCTGCCAGCTCTCAGTGTGACCTCTATATCTGGCGCCAGCTCTCGTCTCCCGTGTCACTGCAGGGGCACTTGCTCTGGCACTATTTCCCTCCCCGACGCTCCCACTGCCATGAGGAACACCACGTCTGTCCAATGGCCTTCTGAGCTGACTTCAATGCAAGTCAAATCATAAAAGCCTGCTATTTTGCGGATACTTTTCATTTAGATGTCATATTTGAATACTCAGCCATATGAGCACGTTCCATTTTCTTAAAAGAAGCATTCACTTAAAAATTGCCATTAATTACGCACTGTCATGTTTTAAACCTGTATGACTGTGATTCATTTTCTATTGCAGAAGGAATGACTACAGAGTACAATTTTCAGACTTGAAAAAATATACAACTTTATTTAAAAGAATCCATATGACTTGCTATTTAATTAACATCTGTAGTCTGTATACCCGATTAGCGAACAAATCATTTTTTGGAGTTGCATCTGTTCAGTTAATTTTTACGGTTCACGAAACCCATTTGAATGATTCATTCACTGATCCCGTTCTTGAGTTGAACTTATTGAATCAGTGATTCAGTTGTGGCAGTACTGAAGCAGAGCTCACTGGAGGGGAAGATAATAGGTGAATAATTTTCATTTTGGGGTGAACTATTCCTTCCCTTCCTAAATCCCTTACACAGCTAGCTATAGCAGGACTTTATCCCTTTAGCAGCATTTGAATCAGAGTCAAGCAGAGCTCTGTGCAGGTGTGCAGCTGGTTTTCTCCGCATTCAACCACAAAGCCTAGGCCTAGTGCTCCTATATCAGACGTACGTCAAGAACAGATGGAAGTGCTTTCAGCTCTGCATGTGAGTGCTGTGGTTAGGAAATGTGTCTGCTACCAGCAACAACACAGTTGATGCAAAAACCCATATCTTTCTGGCATCGGAAAGATGATTTGCTGTTCGTTGCGGTGTCACAGATTTTCATTTCGTTGTAAAGCACTGACTCTAAAGCTGCACTGAATGTCTCTGATTCATTTTTTGGCACCTTCCAAATATGCTATTTAAAAAAGGTCTTCTGTTATGCCAAGTTTTTCCATCATGTATGCATTCACTTTACTCAAGCACCAGCCGAAGCAATGTTTACATGGTATAATTAAAATATTAATATTTTATATGAAAAATACTACATATGCTAAAATTTTGTTAGATGATGTTTTATACGGTAAGTAAACATGCACAAAAGAAAAGATGATTTTGAAAGTTTAGTGAATTAAATTATTGTTTAAAATATGATTAAAAGAGCCAACCATAAGTTACATAATGTAGCTTATATTACAACGTACTTTAAATTGTGTACTGCAGAGTAAATATTAAAGCATGTTTTTGGCTAACACATTTGTTTGGTTAGACTGTATGTCATTATATCGACCAGCCCTAACAGTTTTTTTTCTTGCACATTTTTTATATCATAGCCGCTAATGCAGGTAGGTCAGAACATTCATTGAAAAATGCAAAGATGTTAGATATAAATATAGACATAAAATGTACTATAGATAATTACAACATACAACTTTTCCTAGTTTCAAATTGTTTTCACAAAAGATTTTAATCATATTCATCAGGGTCATCAGGTCCCAATTTGTTGCATGTTGTTGTTTTTTTGGTCATGCCCAGGTCTTGTCCTCGTACAGTGGGTCATATCTGGGGCAAAGTGTCTGTGCAGTTGACGGGGAGGTGTAAGAGGTATTGACCAGTTTAGATGGAGATTATGCTGATCGTCTTCCCTGCGTGATAAGCTGCAGCTCATGTCCTAAGCGGAGTTGTCAGGTCCGCCCTCTGCTCCCCTGTGTGGGATCGCTGACTCAGGTGGCCGGGTTTTAGCTCCAGCCCTGACGTAGATTATGACCTTGGCCGCCAGTCGTGGGAGGCCTCATTAGCGGCCCTCACCGGGACAGCCCAGAAAAAGTGTGCTAATTAACCTGCTAACAATGTCCTTGCTTAGTGAGCTCACTGCAGAGCCTCCGTCCGAGGATAATAGCCTTCCTTAGCTGCCAGAGCGGGAGCTGGAAGATGGAGCTGTTGTTTGGACTGATGCCCTGTTAAGGGGATGGATGGGGAAACTTGGATGACCTATAGAGAACGGCAGAGTTGTTTCCTAGATAAAGGTTAAATGGACCTTTGTGCTGTGCCGAGTACCTTAGTTTCATGCAAGTTTGTATAGCGCTGTTGCCAAATTAGACTAAACAAACGTCATATTCTGAATAACATTTAAATCTAAATGCTATTTAAAAAGAGTTCTACTAGAGCTTGAGCTGTTTGCGTTATTTGTGTGTGATGCAGCATGTATTAATGTAGTATATTCTGTCAAATCACTTTGCATATCTGGCAGAGAATTAATGTATCTTTTATTGATCTATTTCAGTCTCATTCATCTTTGTATTATCTGGGAGTTTTCCAGCCTCAAATGAAATATGAGTTTTTTGATCATAGATTCTTATTCTGAATGATTGTGCTTTTGCTGCATTGTGTGTATTCATTGTCTATATAAGTAAAAATGTCACTTGTTCATATGTATTTATAATATTTATATCTAAATGTATTATTTTTAAATAAAAGTAGTATTTTTAAATTAAACATAGACTATTTTATCCTATATTATAAATGACAAATATTGTAAATTTTTATATTTTTATATTTAAAAATATTTGTAATAAAAAGCATTTTACAATACTCATGCTCATTTAACTCAATTACAATATTATCTCAAGTCGCATTTAAGATAATATAATAATTTGTCCAGCATTAAATGCTGTAATATGTGTGAGTATCGTGCGTCTGATCTTGTTTCGTACACTCAACCAATGGCATTTCTGTCAGACTTCAGGATTCTCGGAATGACAAGTGAATTTGAAGCCCAGTTCGGTCATGGAGAATAAATTCCTGTACGTGCTGTGTTGTTTGTAGCTGAACTGAAAGCGTGGCAGGCTGACATTACCGAAGCCCAGCCTGTAATCTACGGACTGTAAAACTAGCATTTCAACTGCCACAAACAGCAGGGCCACGGGCCCACCACAGAAACCCAGCGGATCGTGAGACTGTCCCGTGAAATGTCCCTCAGAACTCTCTTGACATTAGTGCGCCCCATAGACTGCCGGGCGCTGCGAGATATGCATCTGATATTTGCTAAATGCTAATCAGGAATTTGAAATTATTATGCATGATAATGCGATCAGAGCTCTAATCAGATTGCATTAAAATACTTCCATGACACACTTCTTCTATCCGTCTCTATAGAAACAACATGGCCCAAGCGGGACTTTACAAGGGTTAATGAAGGATGAGTGAGGGAGGATGAGAGGGGGAAGGAGGGAGGTTGTGGGGACGGCCTTGTCCAGTTCTAATCTGTAAACCCTTCAGTTGGCCTTGAAGAGACGACCTGGGAGAGGAAGACAAGTGTGGGGTGTGAATGTCGGTCCTGGCCTGGGATCGTTTTTTCATCTACAAAGAGTTTTAACTCTTTATTTAGGTTTCATGTGTATATGAATCATGTGTGATTATTATTCAAAGAAGATAAAATACAATATTAAAAATTAGTATAAAAATAAAACTAGTGAATGATTTATGTGTAAAGATTATTATAAAAAGGCAATATTTTTTATAAAATGTTTAAACTCATTTTCCATGTTAATTTGTTCCTTGACCTAATTAAAGCTCATTTAACAGATATTATTAGTATACAATATTAGAAAGATAGTACTGATTCTTTGTGGGATCAGTTTTACTCTGGGGGAAAAAGTATGCAATAAAGTCACTTTAAACAAAGGTCAAATGTGACTTTGTGTGAATACCTGGCTCCTTTGAATCAAATCATGTAATATTTTTTTATAGATAAAGTTTGAAAAGTTTTTACTTTTAGTTGTTACTGTACAATAACTTTAAGTAGATATTAATAGGGCCTTTGGGGTTTCTGAAGCTAAATATTCATTGGTTTCCTCACCTGTCCAAAACAGCTGACGGGATTGGTTCCCTGATTCCAGTTACGAGCTTGCGTATGACACCGGAGCATAAGTACTTCCTTAAATATCGCCAGAATTACGTGCAAATTTTATTATCCATTCTAATTTCTAAATCCGCATGCTCATGTTGAATGGTGAACCAGCGGCTTTTATTCACCACTTATCGGGTTCTTTTATAAAATGGCAGATCTCTAGAGATTACACTCATCCCCCGCGCTCCTCGTGCGCCTCCAGAGACCCGAGCGATTTCAGCAGAGCGATCATAAAAACCATAATCACCTGGTTTTAAGCTCATAAACTGCTTATGAGTTGAATGTGTTGATTAGAACATCTTAAGGTTGAAGATGAGACTGGATGAAACTCAAATTGCTTGACGCAGGAATCTGTCAGCGCTCATTATACGCTTAAAATCCAAAAGACAATGAATGCAGAAGCGAAGCAAAAGAGCCAAAGGCAGAGAGCATTACAGCTTCAAGGGACCAAACTGGAGTGCACCAGGTCGGCCGTGTTTGATTCAGTTGAAGTTGTTTTTGGTGGAATTACATTTTTCATTCTGGGTATACTTTATATATCGCTCTACTTGTTTACAATTGGTAAGTCTGATCATTTCTATTTAATTGGGCAGAATTGGTCATTATTAACTTTTTTTTTTATTTTTTTTTTGAAAATCCTGGTATGCTGTCTGTCTGGTAAATGTCTGTGTGTGTGTGCGTGAGTGTTTCTTTGCGTTATGAATCTGTGATTAAGAATCCCTTGAGATATTTACCCTTCCTCTCTCTCCTTCTCTCCCTTCTTCTTGCTTTCTCTCTCTCTCCGTTTCTTTCTTCCTCCTCTGCTTTCCTTTCTTACAGTCATGACAGTGACCTCTCAACGATCATCTCCAACCTGCACCACACCCGACAGCACGGCATGCCCGAGGGCCAGCCCTGCTCCGACCTCAGCCTCGCCTCCGCACACTCAGGTAGGACACACCTAGAGACAGCACACCTGAGACACATTCACACATCAGTGTTCTGTTGTCCATGTGATTATGGATATGACGTGAAAACATACCTGTAGAGCAAAAGAGAACACATGGGCATGCATAGGAAGTGGTCTGGGTGAGGTAGCCAGAAATGCTTTTATGATTAGGAGACACACTTGTCAAATCTGTGAAATGTGCAGTATCTGACCTATAGCCTTGAATTATCGTTGTAATTGCTTCTGTGGCTTTCTCTGTCTATAATATTCAGTTTTATTGTCATCATACTCTGTTTTTACAGGGTTTATCCTTTGATTGATGTAGAACAATTACACTGACTGCGTGCTAGTATTTTAATTCGGTTTAATTTGCATGATTGAGGGCTGTAAGCTCATTACTCGCTCCATTGTGGCCATATTCATTCCATTACTTAATGCTCTTGTCTTCGCCTCTCTTAGCACACAACTTAAACCACCGTTAAAACTACTCTCAGTAAATAGCTTTATTTGTCATTAATCTCAGACCAAACAGAAGGACTACCGGACATACTTAATCTCATTGGTTCTCTGATCCACATGGTCAGTAATTTTGTCCTGTTTGGTTTTACACTTAGGCTTTAATCTTGTTTAAATATTTATATTGCATTTCAATATTTAGAAAAAAATGTATGTGCTTATATATTACTGTTTTTATTCATTTTTATATTTTTATCTCATATTTTTTTTTTATTTATAGTAGTTTATACTTTTATTTGTATTAATGTTTTTATTTAAATAATTTTGTCTGAACCATATAGTTACCCACAGGTTAAGTAAGTGACCTATGTGTTTTTACAGTTACACTGTAATGTTTAAGATGTATGTTGCTTTTTAATTATGCATATGTTTTTCAATTTTATCATTATTTTTTTTATTTTAGTTTTTTTAAAGTCTGCAAATTACTAATACTAATTGTTTAAAGTTAGACAGCTTCAGATTTCACAATTTTTATTTAGACATTTTATCATTTGCAGTAAAAATGTAGTTTAATAAATTCATTTTAGGTTGTAGTAAATACTGCACGGTTAAGTCATACTATGGAGGATCCTATGGGTTTCTGGTAAAATGGCCATATGTGAATATATTTGTCTAAATCCTATTACAGCAGCATCGGCACAGCATAACAAAGTCTTAAGCTACTATCCCAGTCCTCTGTATCTCTCTGATCGTATGTCTCTAAATGTGGATCAAATCACCTTTACCAGGCTGTAGGTTTATACTAGACAAGAAATCTAAGGGTTTGCTTAAAAAAAATAAGACCAGTGCAATTTGCCAATGGAAGATGCTCAATTAATCGTAATCTTAATTGGACAAGACACAAAGGAATAAGAGCGGAAGCCACCTGCAGAGCGGCTGATGACCAAAATCTGTCAGTTTGAGCGTTTAAAAGAGGTTTAACGGGTGCTGTAAGCAGCTAGGCTCTTGTCTGTAAACAAGTCCAATCCGATCACGCAGCGCGTCTAATTCTGTCTGCCAGTGAAATTAGAGAGCCTCCGTCCCTGGGCCAGGTTAGGGGTTGAATGGATAGAACAGGCCTATTTGAAAGCGTGTTTTTCGCATGATCAAAAAGATGCACGTTTATTCAATTTTTCATTTGGCCACTTGACACTGCAAGACACAGCGTGTTGGATGCAGCAGTACATTAAAGACTGACCTTATATAAGCTTAAACAAAGCAGACGCAAGTGTTCATTTTTCCATGTTCAGCTGCGAGACTCCAACAGCTTTTTTTGTTCCGTCACACAGTCTCTTTTACTTCCTTTCAAGTCTGACTTCTTCTGTGGGTATGCGGTTGAGCAAGAGAGAGAGAAGAAAAGGTTGGAAAAGTGCAGAACAAATGAATGAGCAGAGCGTCGTATGGTATCAAGGGAGGGTGGACTGCAGTGTGGAGTCGCGAGACAGGCGGAGGAAGAGGAAGCCGACTGCCGCGCTGGGGTTGCTTTGCACCGGAGAGGCCCGTTAATTAAATCTGAGGGACAGACATGAGAGCTGACCCAGGCGTCAGCCGTAGCCAGTCAGCAACGGAGGAGAAGCGGCTCCCTCCCCCCCTCTCCGGCCGGCCGGCCGGCCTGCTGGCCCCAGTGAGGGATGGGGGGGAGGGCAGGGCGCCGGCAGCTTGTCTGGCTCTCTGTGTAGACTCCTAAACGTGGCTTTGCGGTCAGACCAGAGACTCTTAATAGGCGTATAAGGTGTTTTTGCTTTTTTTCCCCTCCCTCCCTGCCGCTCTCATGATTTCCTAAAGGCAGACAGGAGCGTCTGCACGAGGCTGCTGTATATCTGGACCAGCAAATAGGCGTACATTCCCTTAATTATAATTTAAAACTTCTCTTCTAAGATGCAGCATTTACGTGTTTATACCGCAATTGAGGTGTCCTGTCAGTGCTGTTTGTTTCTCCCTCCCCACATGTCTACTTGTTCTGTGCCTGACCATCATTATATCTATGGGTGGGCCATCATAGCCCAATGGATTGTAAATCACTTTGGATAAAACAGAAAATAAAATAAAAAAACATTAGCTTAAATATTAAAGAAATACTGTATATAATAACCACTCAATCTCAGTGTCACATGATCCTTTGATTTGATGCTCAGGAAACATTTCCTTTTTAAAAAAAAGTGTTGAAAATGGTTGAAATGGTGAAAATTGAATGATAAAAACATTTATAGCTGCTCAATATTTTTGTGAAATCAGTGTTTCCTAAATTCAAACTCAAGTTAATTCATATTAATGAATTAATTAATTAAACAAAAATGGGTGTAAACAATATTTTTTTACTTTTTCAATTAAGAGATTATTACTTTTATTAATGAATTTATTATTATTTGATTGAAAATGACAATAAAGGTACTTTATTACTTTTTCTATTAATCAAAGAATCCCAGAAAACAATATATTGGTGTTTTCACAAAAATATTAAGTAACTGTTAGCTGTTTTCAGCACTGATCCAACATTGAAATTCTGAAAATTCAGCTATTGCAGAAAAAATACATATTAAAGTTTATGTAAATTTTAAATAATATTTTAGTATCCTACAGATGTGATGGATGCAAGCCAAAAAATATAAGATTATTCATAACAAATGATTCATAAGTCTGACATCAGTGCCAAACATTAGCTTCACATTATGTAATGCTCAAGTTAAAAATAGTACACTGAAAACTGGAGAACTAGTTTTATAAAACTTTATGAATTCAACATCAGCAGTAGAAAATCACATGTTGCTCAAAAAAGTCTAGTGCCTAAAACCTTGTTAACTATTTTTATTATAATTTAGTTTTTTTTTTTATTATTCTTACTATATATATATAAAGTAAAGCAATCTGGCGTAGTAAAATCCACCCAAATGTATGTACCATGATATAAAATCACCACCGCTGACACATTGGTTGTCATACGGCGCAACCAAAATTATACATGTTTTTCTCCTTTTTCTGTCTCTGTTGATTCTCTCATGAACGCCTGCCTTTCTTGCATCTTCCTCAACCACCTTTTTGTCTCCCCGTCTTTATTTGTCCCTCAATTGCGGCTGTTTTTTTGCCTCATTCTGTTGTTTTCTCGCTCTTTTTCCCATGATTTTGATCTTTTTTTTTCCACTGCTCGTTTCCCTCCTTCGTTTTCTGTCTCTCTCTTTCTGTCTGTCTCTCCCCTCAGGCTCTCAATGGGGGAGCGGCAGTAGGGGGGGGGCAGTGCTGAATCCTCTGGGCTGGCGGAAGCGCCGTGCTGCTCACCCCCCCCCATAGCCAATCAATGCCATCCTTTCAGTTCTGGCCGAGCCCCGCAAACAGGGGGATCAATAAGTTATTAGCACCATTCTGTCAGCTGTAATGTGGAGATTGATTGGAGGTTGGGGCTCCGCCGCGACGCCCGCCACTTCCCCTGCCTGATAAAGATGACAGATTAAGGGAATAAGAAAAGGGAATTAAGGAGTGTGGCCTGTCCAACTTGTCAGTAGCCGGAGAGACGGAAGGAGCAAAGGGAGGAGGAGGAGAAAACCAAGAGGCTCCTTCTCTGCTCATTTAGTCGTTTTGCTATTTCTCCATCCATCTAGTCTTCTCTTTTCTCCCCCCACCTTTATTAAAGTTCTGCCCTTGTTTTGGCCCAGCTCTGTGCCGCACAGGCTATAGTTTAAAGGAATTAGCGGCAGCGCTGGCAACAGAAGCCGCTCCGTGAGTTGAGTAACATGGCTGAGGCATGAGGCAGCTCCGAGCCTCCCTGTTTGGTGTTAAATGTGAGCATCACAGCTTTAAGAAGCAACATTTAATTGGTATTAAAGGCTTTCCGCCTTAAAATCTCTGACCCTGAGGCAGACAGGCGCTGCTGAAACCCTGCCTCTCCCTTGAGCACACTGAGAGACAGAGAGAGTGCAGTATTCTCGCTGCTGCTGTGGATTTTTGAAGCTCTTTGAAGCTGTTTATTGCATTTATTTTTTGAATGAGCGCTAGGTTTCAGGGTAGAGAAGTATATAGAGTGTGCATAGCATATTCTTTCAAAAATTACTCTTTAAAAGTTTGAAGAAAATACTAAGGTTTAGTTTGGAATATAACAAACTAGCTTATTACTATTTCTGCCTCTTAAGTTGTATGCTAATATGCTATTCCAAATGCAGCCAAAGGCTATGTGTGAAAAAGCATAGTAACATACTTTTGCCAAAATGTGCAATATACAACAGAAAATACGTTGAGACATACTGTGTTGTGGGATGCTGTACTCTAAACTTGAACTTCTATTTCCATTGAAAACATATGTATGCTAGTATGTGTTCTATTGCAAATATACAGTACCTGTAGAGTTATATCTAAACGTAGGTCTAAAAGATCTTAAACCTAAGTTGCTTCTTCATATACTACCAAAAATTTAAAATATGACTAAAAACCATGCAAACAGATAACAATAAATGGATAGGAGCTTGAAAGAAGCAAGTGAACGGTTAACATGGAGGTTTATAAGGAGAAAAGAAATGGCGAGTGAGTCAGTGTCGCTTCCCGCCTCCAGCTCCTCCATGCAGAGTAACGGCTTCCTCCTCACAGTCCCGAACTCTCTCTTCTTTTGTTGAGTGCATTACTTCAGCTAGAGACCAAAGTGCTAAGAGCAGACAGAAAGTGCGGTCCGGAGCCAGGTTTCCTCTCTGCCTGCGCCGACGCCACGGGCACACTGCCCTGCTCCAAAACTTTTCCCCTCTCGCTTACGAAAGCGTTTCATACTGCAGATCACTCTGTCCTGTGCTGTCAAATCACATCATGAGAATTTAAAGGTTTTAAAGGTTGTGTTTAATCACTTGGGGGGTTGATTCGGGGGACGGAGCGCTGTGTGAGTTTGAGCTGTAGGTCTGAGTGACAGTTCAGGACCGTTGATTTCAAAGAGATGGAGATGGAGGTTGAGATGGAGAGGAACTGGACTCAGCCCAGGGCTTTGGGAGTGTTGGCAGGCAGGAGGTTGCCTGATAAGACACGATGGAGTTTGGAGAACAGGCTGGGCTGGAGATAGCAGCGCTAGGGTGGCTGAGCCCTGTGGGAAAGACACTGCTGAGAGATTAGGGTCAAACAGAGACGTACAGAGAGGAAGAGAGAGCGGCTCAACATAGCTGCAACAGAAACCAGAGGGTGCTGTGGTATGTAGAAGTGTTTCCCAGCCCTTTTGGTCTTAGGTACCTTCATGCTCCTTTTAAAGAGACAGCTCACCCTAAAACAAACATTTTGTCGTCATTTCTCCTGTTGCACTTAAAAGAAGATGTTTTGAATAATGTGTGAACAGCTGATGGCTCCCAATGACTTCCAATGCATTCCATACTGTGGAAGTCAATGGGGACCATACTGTTCAACAGACGAAAAGAAAAGATTGGGGGTGGTTAAATGTTGTAAGAGTTTTGGGTGAACTAACCCTTTAACTTCTATTATTTAACACGTTTTACACTGGAAAACTGAAGTTTTTGCACATCCCTTGCAAGCCTTTGAGCTCTTTTGGCTCATGCGTAGACAGGAGCAGCCGATTGCTATAGTTTTACACTTATGCAGTGATCGTATCAGTTCCACGTGAAGATAGAGAGCGGAAAATAATTGAATACGCCAAGGGAGATTCTTCACCTCAAAGGCCGACGAAAGGAGAAAAAGTGGAGCGAGAGACAGACGGAGGGAGTGTTGTTGTTGTCTTTGGGCAGAGGTTAGGAGAGGAGATGGGGGCCCATTAGAGAGGCCCCTTTTTCTCTTTGGAGTGGGATAGACAGCCTTCCCCCCTGATGAGAATACATCAAACAGCGTCATTAGTAAAGCTCGCTCCCCACAAAGAATCCCAGACTGAGCTCTGCCACTCCAAAAGCTCTTTCAAGCGCAGGCTTGCTTTTCTTTCTCTCTCCGTGTCTCTTTCCAGCACTCTTATCAGAGAGAGGGACGAGCAGTAGGCTTGGTGAGGCAGGGGTGTGAGAGAGTGGTTTGTACTTTTGTGTCAGACATATACAGAGGTGCAGGCTCTCTCGGTTTTGTGCCATGCAAGAATCTCCCCCTTCACTCTTCTTTGATGTGAAGAGCTTTATTCATGGGGCTACACGTAAGGGTCATCTGTAGTAACGGCTTGCTTTAAAGACCTTGTGAAATCAAAATTAGTTTTGCAATTTTCTGGTTTATATGTGTTAGCTGTGAGACTAATCTATATGCTAGTGCACTCATTAAAGAATTACAAATTTAAAATGTCCAGTCTTTCTCTTAAAATGATGGAGTGAAAGTCTTGATGACGTCACCCTGTACTACAATTTTGTTCATTCAAAGAATCGCATGAGAATGTTACATCCACTTTTGTTCTGGAAGCAGTATTCCCATTCATTTTTTTCCATTGGGATTTTTTAATGAGCCATGAACCAAACCAACTTGCATCAAGGTGGATCCCAATATTACAAACTACAAGGTGCAAAGTTACAAGGTGTACTTACAGTAAAGGCATTAATGTAGTAATTAACTGAAGCATTGTGAATGACAAATCAATAATGACAGCAAAATATTAAAACAAATTTATTTAAAGAATTTCGTAGACTGTATTTATATAAAACCTCATAATTTATGTAAAGTGAAAAATATTTTAGTTTAAGAGTATAGAGAGATTGACTCTTATATCATTTGAAGTGCTTAATGGGAGTTAAACAATTAGCACAATTAGCTTGCTTTTCAGATTTCTTGTAGAAACATGGGTAATTTAACTGGAAAGTACCACTGATGAACAAGATATTCACTTCTTTAACCCAGCTGTTATAGAAGTAAAGTAGACCCAGCTGTCACTCTACAGCAGCTGCAATCAACTGGAAAGCATCAAATCACAGTATTGTCTATTAAAAACAAATAGATTGATAAATCCCTTTTTTGCACCCATATTTCCTTCAATAGGAAAGATGTCAATATAAGACAGATCTCTGTGCTCGTTGAACGATGTTATGAGGTCTTTAAAAAGATGCACCCACAGGGCACAGTAAATGTTTTAAAAATAACCTTTTATGATATCCATAGTCATAGACAATAAAACACAATAAATACTATAAAGGTTCAAATGCAGGCAACGTGTATAATCTGTTTCCTCTCAGTTTATTGCGCAGTCCATTTAGATAAAGAATCAGAGAGCAACAAAAGACAAAAGGAAGAGCATAACTCTGTGGCTTTGACTTTTTTACTTCATGTGGCGCATGAGGGCAGAGAGAGAGAGAGAGGGAGAGGAGAGTGCAATGACAAACGGTCTCTTCCTTCCTGCATGCATGCACCACCATGCTCTCAGCAGCACCCCTCCCAGCGTGATTAGCAGGATATTGATTTGAGATGTGTTTGGGGGGGAGGAGGGTGCTGTAATCGTACACTAGACACCAGCGGCTCACTAGAGCGCTGCATTAGGCTAGTGCAGACAGCCTCCACTTTTCTAGAGAGAGAAAGAGAAAGAGAGATAAAGAGAAAAGGGGGAGGGAGAGAAAGAGTGCAAGAAAGGAAGGAAGAGATTAGCAAAAGGTGTGAGCTCTATATTCACTGAAAACAGAGAGTGAGAGTGAGTAAAAAAAAGCAAAAAGGCGTAATAGCACGACAACAGGAGTTTGATAGAAGACATAGGCAAGACCGCTTACTTTTTTCCCCATTTTTTTGTCGCTCGTCTTGTCATTTCTGGAGATTTTACTCCGTATTAGGCCGGTGTGAAGACCAGGAGAGATAGATAGTCAAGACAAGAAACGACGGTAGAGTGAGGGTGAGTGCAAAAAGAGAGGGAGCGTGTTTGTTCGAGAGAGAGAGAGAGCGGGCAAAAGAATCTCTCGTTTCTGCACATGGCTGAGTAAGAACCAGATCTGTCATTCATGCTGGCGCAGGGCCCTCTCATCTCTTCGTATCTTTAGTCGCTTTCACAGCTCCATCATGTATGCAGGTATAGAGCCAGGCGGCGAGCTGCATGTCGAGGGGTTTAGGGGCCGTCTGACCGCATCTGAACCCCCCTAACCTATTTCTCTCTCTCTCTTTTTTTTTCCCACAGATGACATTCTAGGCAAGAGGAGAGCCTACTCCCCCAACAGCAGCAGCGAGTGCCCATCTGACAGCAAGAAGTCCCGCAGCGTGTCACCTAAAGGTAGGGGCCCCTCTCGTGCATGTGTGTGCATGTGCGTATGTGTGCTTGAGACGATAATGCGCTTCAATCAGGGCTGTTTAACCTTAGTGCGTAAGATGGAGTAGGTGGGAATAGATGAAGCGAGATTGAGCGAGAGTGTAGGGAAGGGGTGGACAGATAGTAAGAGGAGGGAGGAGAGAACAACGCTCAGTGGAAGGCAGACATCTCCTCCCCCCTCCTCCTAACCTTTTCACACACTCTACAGAGTTCACAAGTACAGCACCCCTATTCGCTAATTTATATATACAGGTTCTTAAAACAGTGAGACTTCAATAGCAGCATCTATATGGATTCCTGCATTTCTCACTAACACACGTCCACACTCGGATGCCGACATTCATTTTTTGGCGTTTAGAGGTTGTTATAGATGTGCTTCGGACACACATTCATTAACCAAACGATCTTACATTTACCTAAACCTGCTAAAAGAACATCCTGTGGTCAAAAGGTCAAGGCACTGATGAGTAGATCTAGTAGAGGTGACAAATGTATCATTTTGCCTGGTGTGAATTCTGTATGTACTGTACTCTTTGGTCTGATTGCTGACAGTGCTTTTAGAGACTGAAAGTTATTTGAAGATGTATTGTTGAAAATTAAGTTCTTTAATAAGACTCTTGAATGTGACACAGACTGTGCGTTGCTCTTTTTGGGGATGTGAACATACCCATAGCATATCCCAAATCCATATTGACAACCCACATGACTCAACTATGTAGGTATAAAAAAGAGACAAATGAAGAAGTCCAGTAGAATTATTGTAATGCACAAAATATGTATGGGGTTATTGGGAAGAAAATGAGCAGTTGAGGCTGTGCGATAAGGTCATGGTTGTGAGGTTATTTGTACGTCTGGGTATAATTTGTACATGTAGTGGCAGTTTTTGTATGATTATGGTGCAGGAATCAAGAAAAGAGTCTAAAAGTAAGCTCAGAATCACTGTCTTTATGCTCACATTTAAAGCTAATATTTAGCTAATATGCAAATTGGTGAAGCTCCTGGGTATTGTCAACCAGCTGAGCTAATGAGGTGAAACAGCGCAACAGGCAGGCAGCAGAAGTATCAGACAGACTCAGTGACACCAAGTCAAATATAATCAAGCATCTAGCAGTAAGAGTTGAGCAGGCAGTGATCTGGATCTATTGCATCTACACCAGTAAGGTGACCAGTCCTCATAGTGAGGAGGTCAAAACTCTCATTGCAATATTGTTGTTTTTGTTTCAGGTTATTTATTATTAAAAAAAAATGATTGTTGAGATTCAAAAGTTTTTAGCAATGTAAATACACTTGTATTGCGAAAATATCGGGACACTTACTTCTAATAAACAGGTTTGACTACTTTAGTAATTTCCATAAGTACAAATCCTATTATTTAAGCATATATAGAAATTCTAGGTAAGTGTGTTTCTAATCTTATACCAACTGTTTGGATACGACCCTTTTTTAATTCTAACATGACAATGCCTCCGTGTACAAGACTAGAGTCAGTGTGGAAGGGTCACACCAGAAGGGTTTGGCTGGGGTTAATTAACCCCAGCCAAACCCTTCTGGTGTGACTTTAAATACAGACCTTGAGCCAAAAACTCATCACCAAACACCAAGGACTTGTAAATATTCTATATGGACAAAAATATTAGGACATCCCTTTCTTTAGAACAGAAAAAGTAACTTCCAAAACTGTGGCAACAAAGATAGAAACATACTTGATGTATGTAAAAATAGTATTTCCATCTCTGTTGCAACAGCTGAGAAGTGCCTAATGAAGTGATTGGTAGTAATGAGTTTTTGGCTCAAGATCTGATGTTCAGTTGGGATCAGGACTTTCTTTTGCAGACCAGTGAAGTTCTTCCACATTGACTGAATCAATCATTTCTATTTGAACCTTGCCTTACACATTGAGACATTGTCATATAAGAATAGAAAAAGGGTCCTGTCCAAATTCTTTGCTATAAAATAAACACAATTCCCATTGCCATCATTTTATGCTTAAACATTAAGATTTGTGCTCACAGAAAGACCCTGTTCCTTAGAAGGGGGTTTCTCAATAATTTTGGGTGCATAAATAGTGCATATCTGCCATGGTGAGGTCATTAACATTACTTAAAAATACATTAATATAAGGATTGTCAAAGTTCCCAAGGACATTAAATTACCAAACACCACACTGCAGAATTTTGGGCCGATGACATTTCACTGTGTGGAGTTACTCATTTAGAATTTATTAAATTATTAAATATATATAAAAAATATATTAAAAAAATATATAAAAAATTGCATCAATTCAATATTCTAATAATAGAATTTCACATAACCACATCTAGTATGTGACATCCGTATATATGTGTCGCAACACATCCACACCCAATAATCAGTCGCCTGAGATCTCTCACGTTTGGACAGCGTTATATTTTGAGGCATTATCTGCTCACTCGTCACCATGTAGCCAATCAGTACGGCTGCTGCAGTGAGAATGATAAATGGGTGTTATGTGTGTTTTAGTCCTGTGAATTACAGTTGGCTTGCGTCGGTCACCCGCTGTGGATTAGCATGGCTTTGGAATGCCGCTGATCTAATGTCTTGTGTCTGCGTGTCTGTGATCCATCACCACACCCAAACAACATAGCAATGTGTGTGCCTTTGTGTGCACATGTGTGTGTAGTTTGAGAGCGTGGCAGCTGTTGTTGTCTGAGGTCCAACCTTCCAAACACACACACACACACACAGCTGGAGGGTAGTACTGATCTCAGTGCAGCAGGTATTACCCTTAATGACCAAAGCTGCCTGAAAAGCTGCAAAGACTGGATTTAACATGGACTGTTCACTGACAGACCATAATACAAGCAGCTTTACACCCCCCGATCCGAACCATCATGTGTCCTGGAGCAGGGTTTTGTGTCAAACAAAATTCAATTGGAAATGCCCTGAAATTGAGGTAGAAAATTTGACAAAGTAGAAATGGAGGAAGTAGAGTTGTCATTCTGTAATTGTGAGGAAATATAAAACAAAAGGAAGTTTTATTCCAATGGAATATAGTTCAAAACAGATACAAAAGAGTTCTATTTCAAATAAACTTTCTATTTAGCAGAAATCCTGAAAAAAAATGGATTCATATTGAATTATATCTATTTATCTAATAAAGACATTCAAAAATCTCTCTTGTAGTCTTTTTTAAAATCTCTCTCTCTGACACACACACATGCACAGATCTCTATAGTGCAAAAATGTTCATACTCACAATGCCTCAAAACATCATCCGCATGAGCACACTCACACACACACACACACACACACCTGAAGCCTCTCGGGTGGATTATCTGGCGCTTGGCAGAACACACTCCCCCATCCCCTGCACTGGGCCGCACTGCTTCTGTTCGCCTGCCCGGGGCCAAGCTCCGGTTTCAATGAGGAGGGTAAAATATCCCCCCTCTCGTCCTCCTCCCCATCTCTCCCCCAAGAATCCCTCGCCATGCGCTGGCTTAAGTTACTGTCGCCCAGTGCACCAAGGAAAACCACACATAGGCTTCTCCTTCACTCAAACATCTCACATAAGATCTCACAGTTTGGGACCTGCTGATTGATTGAATTTTGCTGCTTCTCGTCCCACAGAGAACTCTCACACGCCTGCGCTGGAGCCGGGCAGTCACATGACCCCCGAGGAGCACTACAGGCGCATGATGTCAGCTCTGAATGAGCATGGCTCTTTTGAAGAGCAGCAGCAGCGCCTGTACCAGCTGGCGAACAACATGGGCGTCCCGAGCCACGGTGAGTGTGCGTCACCTGTGTATGTGTGTGTGTAAGCTTGTTTCTGTATCCGCTCTAATTACCCATGTAGTCTTATTCCTGGATACCACACAAACAGCTAGAGCTTGACTGTGGAGATTACTGACAATTCTATTTGCGGTCTCAGCCCACCCAACGGTAGGATGTCAGAGTGGGTGATCTGTGACTACTGCCACACACAGTAGTAAATAACACTGCCATTGGGCCCTGAGGTCGACTGGATCGATTTGGCCCTTTGATTGGCTGCAAGCCAACCCTCTAAATTACCAACACCATGAAAACGGCTCCTTTGCTCTTTTTTTCCTTGTGCCTTTTCAAATTTACGATCGCTGATGAGATATCAGGGTTAACGGATGCGGATTTGTAAACCGAAATTTAGTGAGCATCATTTTGTTTTATTTGTTTGGATACATCTTAACTGCGCTCTAGAGCCTTGTTGACGTTTTTCTCTCAGAAACCGTTAATTGCATCCAGCTTTTATGGCCTTTTTTTTCGGTAGCATAAATTGAATCAAACTCACATTCTTGCTAAATCTGAGAGCGTACGACTTTAAATTTTATTTGATCAGTAATGATTCTTAATTACTGCTTGCAAATCCAAAGGGGGGGAAACGCTATAAAGAGTTTAATTGCCCCTCTCGTACATCTGTAAGAAATTAGTGCCACTGTATGTGCCGTTCGCGTCTGGGATTTTATGACAGTGGTGCTGCGCTCTCCTGTCACCTCCACCTAATAGTTTCTCTATTTTTCTACTGTTGCATCGATGCACGTTGAGGATGAATTCACAGACAATTCCCTTCCTGTTTGTGTCAAATCTCTTGTCTCAGCATCCACACTCTCTCACCTTTCACTTTCCCAGCTCAACTTCCTTCCACTCTCCATCTCTACTCCTTGCATGCACCGCAACCACCTAAAAAAAGGTGTGGTTATTTGTGGAAAGGAATCTGAAGCTGAGAAGAAAAGACAGGGCGTTTACCCGTCTGTGGGAAATTCAGCGAGTGAAAGCAGCCGCGTGATTTGCGGGGTCACAGTCGGTTCCTCCCCTAGATTTCTGGAAAAATGTCAGGTGTATGGTTTCATAATGGTTGCCATTGAAAACAGACTCACCAGGCCAAGGTGCTGTTCCTCCCCTGAGGAATGCGAGTGTGCTGGCTTGCCCCTGCACGCTGAGCTCATAAGCCTATGATAAGGCTGTGCCAGTCAACCACTGCCAGCATGCCTGGCTGCCAGGACTTTGATGAGTGAGATACCTATTCTCACCTTTTCACCCAATGGTCTACTCTATACATCTATGAGGTTTCTTCAGTTTTTTTAAGGTACTGGTTTACCAAAAATGTCATCTTTTAGTCATTGTTGTGTCTTTCTAGATCAGAATGACACAGAATTAGACATTGTACTTGTTTTTTATGCACTTACAATGCAACAGGGACCGAAATTTTCAAGCTTTTAGAACGCACCTTTAAAGTATCATTAAAGAACTAAAAAAAGAGCAATGTAAGTTGTTGATCACTGACAACAGTGTCCAAATGTTAAATCTTTGAATATAACGCCCCACTGTTATTCCCCATTTTTTGCATAGAATTTCTACAAAAAATTGTCTTTTTTTATTCCAAAGTAATTTAACTTTATTTTTATTCAACACTTTTCAAATGTTTAGATTTGCAGTGCATCTGACAAATTTACTGATTCTGACTGGCTGTCTGTCCCAAACATTCCCTTCCAACTTCTTCATATTTTAATCTCTTTCCCCCCTTTGTCGTTAAGTCACTTTTAATTTATGTTCTTATTTGTTTTTTTGTTGATGTTGTTGTTGTTTCTTCAGCACTATAGCTCACACAGAGCTGCTTTTGACTTTTCGGGAGTGAGTTTTCAGAGAAACCTCTATGGCGCAGGGAAGCATCAGCCCCAGCTGTGTTTCTGTGTGTTTTCTCCTCTCTTCTTTACCTCCACGTGCCTCCATCTCCCTGCTCTCTCCTTTGAGATGCCTTCTTTCTATCTGGCTCCTTTCCTTTCTTCATATCTCTGCACCTTCCTTATGGCTCTGTCTTTATACCCCACCCCCTCGTGTGTGTCTCTGAAGTGTGTCGGGGAAGAGTTGATGCAGTGTTGGGTTCTATACAGTATAGGCTCCAAAGACCCCTTGACATAGGTGGAGAGCAGGGCCAGGCCCTTCTGACCATCCCCACCCCCAGACACACGCACACACCCCCCCAGAACTCTCCACGCACAGCCCTGCTTTTATATTCTCTCTTTCTTTCCTCCCTCGTTCTTTCTCGCCTGGATCCCCGCAGAGCATCCTTTCATGTGTTTGAAGTGGAGGCCCTGAAATGAAAGGCCGTGAAGGAGGCACGGATAGGGTTGTGTGAGTGTGTGCAGTGTGTGAGGGGGGGGGGGGGGTATAAGGTGTATAAGGGGATATAAGGTGTTGTGCACCTTTAGATTTGGCTATGATGCGTTTTCTATTAGCATTCAAATGTTGTAGCCATTCAGATTGGAGGGGCCCATGTCCTTTTTCATTTTGGGCTAGACTTTGAATACATATCTTTCTATGCTTGATGATATCTCTCTTTCTTTTAATATTTATAATATACAATTTTTAATACACATACACTACCATGCAAGAGTTTGGGGTAAACATGGGGTACGTTTGTTTTTGAAAGAAGTATATTTTTATCTAGCCTGGACACATTAAATTAATTTTAAGTAATGCAGTAAAGACATTTAGACTGTTACAAAAGATTCCAGTTTTAAATAAATTCTGTTCTTTTGTACTTTATATTCATCATATAATCCCGAAACACAATTTAACACCATTTTCACAAAAATACTGAGCAGAGTTTTTAACATTAATTAAGATATGTCTTGAGCACTAAATTGAGCACTGACTGAGATTTAGCTCTGCAACGTCCTGTCAAACGATAAATAACCATTAATTGCATTCACAATAACAATAACATTAAAAAAAAAAAATGTTGTTTATATATGAAATATATTTATATATAATATCAAATTTAAGAAAATAAATATATAAATGCATTTACATGTAAATACTTTCAAAATAAATATTGCATGTGTGTGTTATAATATATAAATAATAAACACAGTACATGTAAAGAACACATTTATTTTGAATGCGATTAATCACGATTAATAGTTTACAGCACTAATATATATATAAAACAGAACATTTTTAAAGGTATCTTGAATTATAATGTATCAGATTGTTACTTTTTTATTATTATTGTGTAAAAATTATAATAATATAAAAAATATATACATATATATATAGTTGTTATTATAAACCAAGCCTAGTAAAAATATTCTAGTGAAATAGTTAGGATTTGAACCTAAACAGAATGAATTGGACTAGACTGACACCATCCTACGTTCTTGTAAGTGAGTCAGAACTGTCACTGGTGCCTCCTCAAAAAACTAGGTGCATGACACCCCTGAATGGAAGTGAATTTGAAAAAGAGAAAAAGGCATGGGCTGCTCTGAGTTGCTTTTGGATCTGTCGACCCCCTGAAAGAATTCCCGATGAGTACTGTGTCTGTCAGCTCCTGGCACACGTGGACCTGTTGTGCCACACAGAAGCTCTCAAAGGCCTGCCAATGCTTTACCATGGGAGCTCTGTGTGTACGTGGTGCAGAGGAGACCAGATCTCCCTAGTTAAAGATTCCACAGTAACACTGACTCAGATGATGCAAATTCGGGGTGTGACAGAGGACGCAAGGTGAATGTGGGTGGGAGATGGTAGCGTGGGTGTCAGGATGTCACTGTTTGGATGAGTGGTGTACTTGTACATGCAGCCCCAGGTGACCCTGTTCTAACTCTGTTGCAGGTTAAAGGGAATAATTCATCTCTGGGCAACCAAGCAAAGGGTTTCAGAGCAGCTTTGAGTATTGGGACTCTTTTTGCTGGAAAACCGATAGGTGTGTTTCAGGACATTGATATTAGAAGGTTTTTTGCCTGTCCAAGATGGTGTAGGAGTATCAGTGTGCAAGAAACCAGCCACTATTTTCCAAAACACAACAGAAATTGTTTACTCTCTGATTAGGTACTTCTTTTAAATAATAAATTATTTTGTGACCATTAACACAAGTATGTTCTATTTAGTATATATGTGGGTAATATGTAATCGTTTGGCAAGTGACCTACCAGTGTCACTGCCATTCACAAATCCTCTCTTGGGGCTTGATGGGATAGTAAAGTGTCTTATTATTGTGTGGGTCACAGTTTACCTACTGTTTTATGAATGCTGTGAATTCAGACATGCTATATAGTAAGGAAGCTTGTCGGATGGAGCCATCTACAAGCTTTTGCCAGATTTTTCCAGCAGGTTATAATGCATGTGGACAGACTGCTAATTTTTGGTCATCTGGAATGAGCGTATGACCAAATGACAAGCGTTGCTGCTTTTCCACGGTGCTTTTCCTTCTTCCTTTTTTTTCATTATTTTTTTATTCCCTCTCC
This sequence comes from Enteromius trimaculatus, assembly GCA_032361065.1. NCBI lineage: Eukaryota > Metazoa > Chordata > Actinopteri > Cypriniformes > Cyprinidae > Enteromius > Enteromius trimaculatus. Next base: position 8,963,827 of record JAUMHP010000080.1, read on the forward strand.
AAGCTGTTAGAGGTTTGTCCGCTGTCAGTCCGGGCCCCCGCGGGGCAGTGCAATAAACAGATCAATACAGCGGGCCTGTGCACATTAATATCTGTCGCGGTGCCTCCGACCCGATCACTCAGGCCCACACGCCAGCCTCGGAAATGGCCACCAGCTCCCGAGGGAACCGTCTAATTAAAAAAGGGCCAGAGGATAGAGGGAGCGAGAGATGAGAGTGAGGGAGAGGAAGAGAGGGAGGCATGCAGGATGGATTTTCTATTTAACACCCTTTCATTAGTGAGTGCGCTTCCTGTTGTGACCCTGTTAGTTTGGTAATGTTGGGAGATGGTCTGGGCTGGTCTAACATCACAGATTCAGGAGGGAGATCAGCGGCTCACTTACATTTCAGTCATGTTATCTCAAACAGATAAAACATAATTATTCATATATAGTTGTTTTTTAGCTTTTTTTTGTGCCTTTTATTAGTGTTGTTTGCTAAGGATTAGTAAACTAACTCCTAACTATTATATTGCTATACTGTTTTATGCTACAAAAATGAATGCTACCACAAATTTGACCACATCTTAAATATTTGTGAATAGGACTGCAAGATGTGGCCAAAAAAGTATCACAATAATCAGTCAATATACAGTAGATAATTATCACAATAAACGTTTTAAGAGAAGAAACCTGACTGTTCTTGTGAATTTAAACTACTCTTTATGGTCAGAACATGACAAACGCTTCTCGTTTTGAATTCTTGTCACTTTTCCCATCATTTTTCCTTAACAAAATAACCTTAATAGACAACCTTAATCTTAACCTTAACATTTATTTCTTAGTTTCTGCATGTTCTAATGAGAGATATCATTTAAAATCGAGAAAAAGGTTTGTGTTGCCTGATATTATTTATAAAATATTACTTTTCTTTGTATTTAAGAAATTCACATTTGATAGTAGTAGTAACTTGAGTTATGATGCAAATGTAAACTTATGTTAAAGTTAAAATCAGTAACATCTGTAAAAAATTGTAGCAATCTCAATTATTAAGTTAACCATTGTCCATCCATAAACATTCAATTAAATCATGAAAAAATACAACTATAAGGTTTTTAGGTATTTGTATGAAAAACAGTAGTCTAAATACATTTAGTATAAATGCACAAATGCCATAACTTAATCATTTAATACAGTGGTTTTCAACCTGTGGGCCGTGACGGTATTGCAGGGGGGCAATTATTATTAATAGAAATTGTAATATTGTTAATATAATAAAAAATGTCTAGTTTGTTGATCCGTTATGTATATTTTCTGTTTATTCAATACATTACCAGTTTATTCAATAAAGACAATTAACAGCCTTGCTTCCGAGTACTTAGTTAACCCGACACAAAAAGCGGGATTGTTTAAATTCTTTTGCAGTGGGCCTCGGAAACATGTGTGTTTGGCTGTGTGGGCCGTGAGTTAAAAAAGGTTGGGAACCACTGATTTAATACATGTCTACAATAATGATATAATAAAATTTAATATGAATATCTGGCATTTTTGTCAAAATACCATGGTTCAGTTACTGTTACTACAGTAAATGATTGCAGTTTGTAGATTGAAAAGCCTTCTGACTGTATCACACAGTGTTTGTCAGCACTGTTTAAGTCTCACAGTCATTTGTGTTCCACACTGGATTGAAGCGCTTCACACTGGATCTCAAAGTGCTGTTTAGTGCTTGTGTGAATGAGAATTGCCAGCAAGTGAACATTTCTGCTCTACTGAGTTCATGCTGCAACGCCAACTGTTATTCTTTTATCGCGGAAAATTACAAATCACAACAACGTTATCGATTAATCACCCAGCCCTATGTTAATAAACACCTGCATTTACACTCGTTTATATCCCATAATGCTCTTGGAAGCTCATGTTAAACAGTGGAGAAGTGACATAAGTGAAATAGATGACCCTGGTTTTTCTTAAAAAGATCTTAAAGATTCAGTTTTGCTGTGGAGTGTGAAGTCCTGTCTGTGTGGCCGTCATATCCTGCTCTGGGACTCTTGGACTGAATCTTACAGTGTTGGTTCTGAGGGAGGCTGACAGATTTGGCGCTGACAACACAGACCGGACGAGTTTCTCAATTTAACCGTTCTGTTCCTTCCATTCACAGAGCTGCTGCGTGCACGTCAGGAAGCTATGGCTGCCGTTAGAAACCCAGGAGGAATGGAAGCCCACGTCCCCACTGCAGGCAGCTCCTCCAGCCAGCGGCGCAAGCAAGGCCTTCCCCAACACAGAGACGCACACTTTCCTGAACGGTAATACACATGCACTATATCGTATTCTCTAGAATCTCTTGCATGCTTTTGATCTTAAATGTCAGGTTGTAAACTAAAAGTACGTTCAGTCTGTCATATTAGTCTTTTCTCCTTTTGCTTTTTGATGGGCAGAACATCTCAATTAAAAAAGGAGATATTTGTTGTTTACTGCCAAATTATGTGTCAAAAGATTTTAAGCCAATAAGATTTCACAGTGGATAGCTCTACCTAGTGCGATGCAGTAATAGAGATCAAACGACTAACAAAAATCTGATTCCTTGTTACGCTGTCAGTTCGTTCAAGGAAAACTTAGTTTTACACAGAAGAGATCTTTTGGACAGTCGCTGAAACCACACATACACTTCCTTGACTCTAGATTGTAATGTAAAAGTGAAGGAGATGTAAGCGTGCGTTTGCTTGATAAATGCCCTTCTGCTGAATGGAAACCTCTGAGGCACACTTTAAGACCACGGATACAGGAAAAAAATGCTAAGCTTTAAAATAACATGAATATTTTACATTAATAATGAAGCCAACATCCGACTCTAATGAATACTGCATGCACGTTGGAGTGGATGACTGCCTGCCGAAGAGAAAAGAGGGAAAAATTGAATTATGCACCAAAGTAACGGAAGAGGGAAAAGGGAGGGAAAAATGGAAGTTGGCGTTAAGGCCACGGAAAGAATAGAAAATCCACTTAATGGGATGTGCCAGTGGGTATGATCTCTGCGTATGACCTCTTCGCAACCCTGTTCGATTTGATCTTGTCAGGAGGCATTTATAGGGCTCAGGACCGAACGGGTCGCTAGGACAACACACGCCGATCCCCCCTTCCCTGCAAGGTTTCTCCCCCCGAATATCTCTCCTCCTCCCTCTCTCCTCATCTCAGCAAGGCCACTGTGCTTGCGGCGCTCCCCTCCGCCTCCAAACAAAGCCCGGGCAGCGGGAGTAGGCAGGTAATTGCTTGTCGATTATTTATGTGGCGCGGGAAGCTGGAGGATCGATAATGGGCCGGCGAGGCGAGGCGGTAGGGAGGAAGTGAATAGGGAGGGGTCGCCCAGCGTGGGTGGGGGAACTCTGTTCTGTTCCTGGCCCAGCGCAGCATCATGTCAGGATCTCAGCGTGCAGCTTTGACCAGCCAGCCGCCACAGCTCCGCCAGCTCATGGTAATTAGCCACACAGGACCGCTGATGTTAACGAGGCCTACACACTTCCTAGGTTGTGGGTGAAAAGAAGGAGGGAGGAAAGTGTGTTTTTTTTTTTCTCGCTTCTACACGCTCATTTTTTTGTTCATCGGCTCTTTAACCCTTTGTTTGACTGTTTTGTTTGAGCTCAGAACATTGTTACATTGCTACAATGCACATTTATGGGATTAATAGCCAGATTCTGCCATTGTTTACTTGTTTACAAAATGAGAAACTGTTTTCTTTTCTTTTCATTACAGTGAGCAGAGACCAAAGATTTCAAGCTTACTACTTGCTAAAAAAAAGGGCTTCATAAAAGACATAAAATCTATATGTTTTGGGTGCAGGGCATGTTTTTAATTATGAGTTAATGAGGAAAAACTCTTTTCGAATTGGATCTTTTGCATGAATCATTTAATGTGGTTTGCAAACTCAGTTCACACAAACACACAGAAACAGAAATGGTGCTTTTATATATTTATATA
>JAUMHP010000080.1:8967891-8981835 GCA_032361065.1 Enteromius trimaculatus
AATGTTTGAAATGGGCTGTTTTGAAATTGGGTTGTTTGGGTGGGCTATAAGCTTTTAGCACAGACCGTGTGACATTGCAAAGCCTCTAAAGCATCGACAGAGAGTCGACCAGGCTAAAACTGTGAGCCGGAAGCCATTCCTCAAGCTCACCTTTCTATCGACTCTCCATAATTGATTATCTGACGCCCATTAGTGGCTATTGTTAAAAACAAATCATTACAAAGATCAATAGTCCTGCAGCCACGGCCGGCCATTTGTCTGGGTTTAAATGGCAGATTGCATTTAGGGAATCTGCAAGGCAAATCCTAATGTGTTTGGCATGTGGGGCAGCACAAGCAACAGACAGTGGTCTGGGGTGGGGGGCGATGGGTGAGCAAGAGCCTTATGCATTTTAATGTGCTTCCTGTGCAAATGTGTTCCCGCCTCGAGTCAAGGCGAGGCGGGCACGGTGTGGCGAGCGGCTAATCCCCCGCGCTCCTCTCATTAAGGGCCATCCTGTCAGCTCCGCTCCACTTTTCTCCCTCTCTTTCTCGTCTGGCCAGTTTGGTTTTCTGCCTCTGCCTTTAGACACACAAAAACACACACACACACACATATGCACAACACTCCACACTGCCGTTGCTTTCAGGCAGGGAGCGACGCCGCTGCCACTCTGACAGGTCGTCACACATGAGCGAACACAAGTGGCGTCTACTTGCCCTACCGCCAGCTAGGTTGCGAGAGAGCTAGAGAGAGATCGACAGATAGAGAAAAGGAGAGACGGGGCAGGGTGGAGGAACGGAGGCAGTTCTCAAAAGATGTAGAGGTAATTAAGACAGTAAACTGAGAAGCAACCAGTGTACTAAAAATAAATTTGTACACATTTTTAAAGCTGCCTTGTGCAATTTCTTTTAATGTTAAAATGCTTCCCTCATCTCTGCTTTAAAGGATGGTTCACCCAAACTTACAAATGCATGTGAATGAGATCATCATGCAGTGTTTTGTTCTGAGAAACACAAGATATTTTAAATTATTTTATATATATCAATATCATTTCTACTTGTGAGAGAATGCAATTTTTTTGGGCTAATCTCTTTATTGCACAGAGAACAGTTAGCTTAATTTTTGCAACTTCAACTAGTGCCACTAGTCAAACGCTGCAGCTTTTCATTTACATTTTGATTGTTATATGTGAGAATAAACATTAAAGCTAAATCATAGTCCCTGCTAGCCGCCATATCACTCCTTCTTTATTTCCTTCTTCTCTACCCCATTTTTCTTTTTCTGTGGGCCAAAGACCCAGAGTGAAACGGTTAATGCTTGCCTCATTCCAAAATTGCTTCCTATAAAAGGAGAAGCACGTCTGCCGGGCACGTCTCCCCATGATTACAGCTAATTACTATCGAGCGGACGCCTCGCGGCCCCAGTCATGCAGCTTTAATTGACCGTTATTCATCTGTGGGCCGCGCAGGGCGGCGCAGAGTTTGGCAGGCCTGGCCAGCGCCGCCCGGGCTAATTGTGAGGCCTGAGGGATTAGGCCAGGTGATTACACACTTCACAGTGTAATTACATAAGCATGGCTGGGCTGCCGGCCCGACTCCCGGCCTCAAGGTCACGCGCTGCCTTCTTCCAGATTAATTGGAGCTGCCACAGAAGTGCGAGGCACCGGCGGAAAGCGGTTATGCGATTAGCATTAACATTTCAACAGCCGCCCGATCGATCGATGATTTCCCCCTCTTTGTGTCTCTCCACACCTTCCTCCACCCCTCCATCCACACACACACACACTCATTCCATGTCTCCCTCTGTTTTTTAGATTTCTTTGTTTTTGCTCAAGGAAGACACACAAGGGCTATTTAGCTACGAAATGACGTAAAACCTAAGTAGAGCACAGCAAAATGTGGCTTCTCATTTCTGATGTTTTTTTTTCCCGTCTCTTCTGTTTGGATGTTTATGTGTTTGTGTTGTTCAGTCTCTCTCCCCCTGGAGCAAGCGTTGCTCAGTCACAAGTACAAAGTAACCGCACTGTTCTTTCGCTAGCTTTAGGCGCATTGGGTTTCATTTATATTTATGCATGTGTGAGCGTGTGTTTTGGGGGACTCAGTGAAGAGTTGCTGTAAATGGAGGTGCTTGCATTGGCAGAGGAGCAGTAAAAAGCTTTAAAAAGACACTGCAGGATCTGCTTGGATTTCAACACCTTGCCACTAGCAGTCATAGTACACGTCTTCATATTTCCCCCTCCTTCCTTTTCTCTCCTTACCCCTCCTCTCATTTTCTTCTCCCCCGCCGGGGCTCAATAAAGGCGGCCGCTGTATTGTATACGAACAGCCTGTGTTCTCTGCCTGTACAAAAGGAAAAAAATATAATTGAGGCTACGCGACACGCCACCTTTTTATTGGCTGAATACAGCAGAGAGAGACAGGAAGAGGAGGGGGATGTATGCGTGTGTGTTAGGGTGGAAGAGGAAGAACTGTGTTAATTAGTGGGTGCTTCAGCCTGTAGCCCGGGCGAGGCTGGGGGGCCGCCCCAGCTGTCGGAGTATGACATGCTCTTATTGTGCATTCAGGCCTCATTACCAGAGTGGCAGGGCCACAGAGCACAGTAGAGCAAGAGAGAGGGAGCGAGAGCGAGGAGATGATGGAGGTTGTGGTGGGAGGGGGGCAAAGATACAAACAGTGCCGCTGTCCGCAGCGTGACAGGACTGATGAGGGGCTACGGTGGCTTGCGTGCACCGGGGGGGGGGGATAAAAATAACTGATGGAGGAGAACGCAGCATTACCATAACACCATACAGCCATATTGTATTAGACATAGGAAACCTGTACTGTTAGTACATTGCACCACCACATTGCAGTAACAGATTGTTGGCAACCTGTTCATTACCATAATGTTGTGTAACTGTATACCACCTTAAAAAAACTGTATCGTTACCATAATGCCACATGAACATATTTAACTGTTGGAAATCTGTATTGTAAGCATACCTCAGTACAACTAAAACAGACTGTTGTCATTACCAAAACACTGTACAGCTGTACCTAACTTAATCATTACCATAACACCACATAGCCATATTAGACTGTTGAAAATCAGTCTGGAACAGATGTAAATTGTTATAAGTACCTGTGTCATTACCACTGCCGCAGTATGGTATAAAAACTGTTCGGAAAATCCTGTATCATTACCTTAAAACCACATGAGGGCATGTAAATAACAATTTACTATAGTCATTGTGACATCAAAACAGACCCTGATTACTTATACAAAAATAAATCAATTAAAAAATAAACATCTTTGCAATTAAAAACTAAACTTTGTATTAAAAAGTAACATAAGTTGTAAGCACGGTTTCATGATGACTTTAAGCAGGTTGATAAAGGTACACATCCCAAGGGTGCAAAGAACAGCTACAGAAGATGCAAACATTGTACCAATGGTGTTGCTGTATAAGTTATGTGCGATGGAGACATGCAGAAAAACAGTAGCAGTTGGTTAATGATGGTGTGTTTTTTGTTTGTGTACACAGAGACATATCGCACCCTCCTCCATTGCTGTCCCCGCAGAATGCTCCTCACATTGCTCTGGGGCCTCACCTGCGTCCCCCGTTCCTGGGCATGCCTTCTGCCCTCTGCCAAGCCCCAGGTGAGCCAGCTCTGCCAGATGTAACACCCTAACATTAACTCCAAGCTCATTTAACCTGGGAGTTCCTTTAATGGGTTGTTTTCCACCCATAAACACATTTAAGAAATTACTCTGATAAATCTATTTACATCTATCTTACATTTACAGTAGTCCCAAAAATAATTTAATATATATATGCTTCAAAAATAAAAACAACATTGATCACTATGTTGAATAATGTGAACAATCTGTGAACACTAGCTGTATATTGAATACTGACATATATATTCTCATTTTACCATTGTCCTGTAGGTTACGGTTTCCTGCAGCCGGCTCAGGCAGAGATGTTCGCCCGTCAACAGGAGATTCTTCGTAAACAGAACCTTGCTAGGTAATGTTATAGACTGCACAAATGTTTCTCAGACTCTTATTAAACGGATGTCTGAGCAACTGCTTTTACTTTAGAAAAAGATTAAATTAAATGATGTGTCTCTCTGATTGTGGATTGTTCCTCCAGGTTGGAAATGTCTGCTGAACTGTTGAGACAAAAGGAGTTAGAGAACCTCCACAGGCAGCGACTGCTGGCGGACCCGCTGGGCCTGCATCCTGGGCTCCCTGCAGAACACCCTGCCTTGCGCAGCCTGCAAGAAATCCCAGAGGGCCACCCACTTCGAGAAGAGCTCAATCGCCGCAACGCCATGCTGGTTTTGCGGCACAACACCACCCCATTACTCTCCCTTAACCACCAGGGGGCAGCAGCAGGGACTTCCTCTAAAGACCTTAGCAACAGGAAGAGCTTGAGGAAAGGAGGACAACTCAGAGGGGACCAACAAGGGGGTTCATCTGAGACTAAAGAGATGCTTGGGGAGGGCTGTCCAAGGGACGGAGAAATAGAGGGACAGGATGAAGACATGAAAGACTTTGAGAATGATGCAGAGGTTGGGGAAGACAGACTTGAGAGGATTTCCAAAGTTGACGGACACGGTCTCGGTTCAGAGGTGTGCCATGGCAAGGATGTGACCAAGTCTAGTGAAGCGGTGAAAGAGCTGGGGGAGGGGTCAGGAAGGCTCAGTGCTCCTTGTAGCTCCACTGGCCAAGAGTCACCAACCCACCACCTCTTCACATCAGGACTGAGCAAGAGCGAGGCCAAATACCTGCCACCTGGAATCCCACCCTTACCCACCTTGCCTGGACAAGCTCTGCCCTTCACCTTTCCATACACCAGCCCTTACTTTCACACCGGTGAGTTAACAGCCCTTTAAAATTCAGATAACAAAACCTAATCACATCCAATGAGAGATTGCATTTTAGAGACATTTAGGGACAATTTTCATTTTCGAAATCCTCCAATTCCAGTTAAGCAAACTCGGCCGATGCACTCCTTATTTAAACCGAACATACACAGCACTAGTGTTAGTGACACCATATGCCTGCTCCTCAACTTTAACAATCTGTAAAATATGGAGTTCAAATAGTATTCCTTGTCCTCTGAGAGACAGAAAGAGTGAGCGAGAGAGTTGGAGAAACTGAGAAATTGAGCCCAGAGTGCAAGCAAGCCCAGAGCAAGTTTTAATGGAAAATGAGTCTCCTAATGAGGAAGTGACCAACTCAGAGAGAAGCTGAGCTAACTCTCCTCAGGCATTCTAACAAATACTGAACATGCAACATTCAAAATGATTTTGGCTCGCACACAAAAATGCACAAGTATACTAACATACAAGTCTCATCGTATCATTGATAGGATGAAACAGAAAGTGTAATAACAGAACTTCTTAAAAATAGTTCCAAAACTAAAATTCTGTCATTGTTTACTGACAAAATGAATTATTTACCATAACATGCAGGTTTTTCTTGTACCTATAAATCGCAATCTATGTATCTATGTGGCCTTCACAGCCGTCAGGCTTTATAAAAACAGTGGTAAAAAATTCCAAGTGATATCAACATATTAAAGAAGCATATAAGGTTTAGCCTAGCATTAATATCTAGTTAAAGGCTAGTATCTAAAGTGTTTGTCCCCATCTAACTGAAATGAGTGCAGAGCAACCTCGGCCATCTGAAATGCATTACCTGCTCCAGCTGAGAGACCTCCCCCAGGAAGGGGCCCTGTCGCTGACCTTTACTAAACTCTGTAATAGGCAGGGTCAATAACAGAGCGGTGTGTAGGCGCAAGCGTGCGTGTAAGGGGACAGGGGGCCTTCTGTCTCTAATGATTTCTGCTTCCTCTCTGCCTGGCGGGCCCACAGGCACCATGGGAGGTCTTTTCGTGGACGGTGAAGAGCCGGGAACAGCCGAGGACATCAGCAAGTGGAGTGTGGAGGAGGTGTGCAGCTTCATCAGCAGCCTAGCAGGCTGTAGGGAGTATACACAGGTGAGGACAAGAGCAGGAGCAGAGTGTTGGACGCCTCCTCTCCTCCCCCTGCCTTTAACAGGGGCTACTGGAGATATACAGTACAGCACAGAATGAAGATCATGTGCTGCAATTTGTAGACGAGAACATTAGACCAGAATAGCTTGATTTAGATGTTTCTAGAGCATACTTGAAAAAGTTAGAAGGCCGCTCTGCGCTGCTCTTATCTTTCTCACTCACAGCTCTGTCTCACACATCTCACCACACTGGATGTCACTCTGTTGCATGCGCAACGCATCATCAAAAACCCACTGTCGACCACAGCGCACCTCATTTCATTGCAGATGCCGAGTGTGCATGAGCCTCCCTGTGGAATGAGAGTCATGTGAATTGTGTGCATGTAAAGTGAATGTTCATCAACATCAGCTGAAGTAAAGTCATCTCTTTCAGGTCTTCAGAGAACAGGCCATCGATGGCGAGACTCTGCCACTGCTGACAGAAGACCATTTGCTGAACAACATGGGATTGAAATTAGGGCCTGCCCTCAAGATCCGCTCTCAGGTAAAAAAAACAAACAAAAAAACCCTGCTGTACCAGGGGTATCTAAACTGTCCTGCAGGTTTCATGGAGACCTTATACGTTTGCCAAGTAATCCTGAAAACTTGATTCAGTTGTGTTTGAATAGCTGTAAATAGGGCATAGCCAAATTCTAGAGGACAATAGTTCTACAGGAGCAAGACTATCCTCAATGTCCTGCAGAAGTCAGCTCCAACCCTAAACAAACCCACATAAACTAGTTAATCAAGGTCTTCAGAATTACAGGTCGGTTTGGTCAGGGTTGGAGCTAAACTCTGCCAAACAGAGAAATCCCAATGTCCAGAGCTGCCCATCCCTGCCATAGACCTATCCTGCTTCTTGAGGGCTACTTTCTTGAGTTTAGCTTTAACCCTAATTAAACAAAACCAAACAAGCTAATCAGGGTCTTCAAAATCGCATAAAACATCTTAGCAGTTGTGGTGGATAAGATTGGATCTAAACTTTCCACTGAAGTGGCCTACCAGGAGGAGGAGAGTCCAGGTGTAGAGTCTCTAAATTTGGTTCCCTCATTAGTGAAGTGACTTGTGGCCAGGTATGGTGACCCATACTTAGAATTTGTGTTCTGCATTTAACCCATCCAATGTGGGTCTCGCCTCAGTCGTGGTTTTGAAGGTGGACAGAGCGCTGGTTATTCACTAACCCCACCCACAATCCCTGCCGGACCTGGGACCCGCGACCTTTTGGTTACAAGTCCAACCCCCTATCCATTAGGCCACGACTGCCCCCATTAACTGCGTAAGGTACCTCAGAAGGCCACAAGATGGTCTAATACATGAATCAGATTACTAATATGTTTTAGCGATGTGGTCTAATTTTTACACCCGTTGTCCAACTTTTGAGCAGGTATAGGCAATTTTGGTTGTAAAGAGTTTAGCTCCAACTCTAATTAAACACACCTAAACAAGCTGTCTTCAGGATTACTAAGGCCATAGGCAATGTGGTTTTTTTGCCTACCCCTGACCTATAAATATGACCACTTCTTTTGTCTTTGTTTCTTTGTGTAGTTACAGTTCTGCATTTATTAATCTAAGCACACATGAAAGCGATCATTTTGTGTATCTTGTACTGTACATCCTCGTGTACTTCCTGTTGAGTGTACAGTGTGAGAAGTAACGCTGGCATGTGGCTGCTTTCCTCAGGTGGCGCGACGTATTGGCAGAATATTCTACATGACCAGCTTCCCGCTGGCCCTCCCGCTGCCGCCATCTGCTCTGCGCCCCACAGACAGAGACCCCCTGCCCACAGAGACCCGCCCTCCTTCTACCGGCAGCACTTCCTCCCCATTCAGCGTTCCCCCTCCTGCCTGCCGCGCCTCCCCCAAACAGGAGAACGGAAACCCCTCCTCAGCGGGAGCTTACGACTCCACTAAACCTCCCTCGTAGAATTGGCCATTAAAACTCTTGACTGCTTCTCCATATGGCAGAGGCAGTGCTTCAGGGAGGAGGTAAAAACTGAGAGAGAGGGCATGAAGGGGGCCCTCTTTGAACTATTCTTTCCTTCCTCTTACCCCCTCAACCCCCCCTCCCAAAGTAAAACGCAAACTTGAGGACCTTTATACAGAGGCACTTAATCTTTTTAAGAAAAGTGTGGAGAAATGTGCAGAAAGACGAGAGACACTGATGAAACGACACAGGCTAAAGCAGCTACGCCCTTCGCAGCGGCTGTGTGGAAGCCAAAATCCAAAGATGTGCAAATAGGGACTTGGGGACAAGACAGGAAGCGTTAGAGTGTGCGAGTAGATGAACGCGAGCAGACAGCTGCTCTTAAACAGAAGGAAAGGAGACGCATCCAGTGAACGTACGAGGTACACATACGACATTCTTTTGTGTCAGATGTTGCAGGAACTCTTGCGGTACCTAACATTCTCGGGGAGCGGTGAACTTCGAAAGAGATGCTTTCTTTTTCTGCTTTCACGCCAACTCCTCCTCCTCCAACTTCCAGCCATTTTAAATTTTCTGGAGTTGGTTTCACTTCGAAAGACTAAATCCTCCAAAGAGGAGTAAATATAAGAACAGGATGGAACTCATTTGCAGTCTTGACCAGTGCAACTATGCATTCCACAGTCCAAAACCAAAGATGGATGGATGTGGAATTTTCAAAAGAGATCTAGCATTGATCTCACCAGTGACGAAACAAGGTACACATACAGGGCACCATACTAAAGGAAGCGAAATGGAAAAGGACCTCAAAAAGAGAGACGTGTAAAGCACTTAGAGTTCCTGTGACCAAAAGCCATCAGCCAAAGCAATGGCCCAAACTCTCACCCGACAAACATCTGGGCCCGTTTTAGTTTCACGACCCCCTCGAAAGAAAGAGCATTAGGGAAGGATGGACGTTCCTCCCGATGCCTTGTCCATAGATGGATTAATGCCATTGTGAGGTCACACTTACTGCTGTGGGAAAGACATGTTATCCTGAATTGTACAGAAACATGCTCAAGATGAGAATATACTGAAGATGAAATAAGTGGTACGTTTTGTTAAATGTAGTTGCACGAGTTAAAAATCTTTATTAACTGAACAAAATGTGACTGGCTGACTTGGTGGTACTTTTGTTCATCTTTTTCTGTTTGCTGTGTATTCCAGTTGTAATAATCATGAGCCCCAATCTTAAATGCCACTTCAGCGTATAAATGAGAAAAAAAAATATTTATAGGAATTTGTTTGCTGTAGTTAGAGCAACGAAATATTAAATTGTCCTTAAATTAATCCCAAAGAACAATACTTTTCTCTTTGTTGCAGGGAAATGGAAGGCACAAAGCTCTTTATGCAAATCTTTGAAATTGTTTTTCTTTTTAAATATGTAAGCAATTAATTAAAATCGTCTCTAGATTTCCCATCAATGTTTTGTCTTCATCCTATTTTTCTATTCTCTGCTGGGTGAAATAAATCCTATTGCAAACTTGCAGATGCGCTCTCCTCTTTTTTTTCTTTGAGTAATGTGTTTATTTCCAAACTCCTCCGCAGTAGGGCAGGGAGTGGCGGCCCCAGCGGATGGTAAATCCCCTGGTTAGGGGAGGAGGGGGGGCAGGGTTCAGGTCAACAACAGCTGTGAGAGCGTCAGGTTCAGTGGCAGGCCAGGGCCCCTGTGGCCCCCGCCTAACCCAAAGAACAACTGACTCTCAGGGACATCCACCATCCGCCCCCTTAAAAAAAAAAAAAATCTTTTTACTACACCCGTGACTGTCAGCGCCAGGTGCTGCATGTGATAGACGAGTAAACCTGTTACCCAGACTCGCGCAAACACAAGCATGATGTGTGCGGCAGCTCTAGTGCAAACTGAATTTACTCTAATGCGGCCCAGCTGACGTTCAGTCACGGTGGCCTGAATTTAACGTTGCTTGACGTTCTGAACAGCACCTCAAGCTGGGAGTGATGGAAAGAACAGAACGCAAAATATGTGTGCTCACACTCCCATTATGCAACAGGAAAGATGCTTCAGCCATAAACAACAGCTGTTACACCCAGTTGTGAACATAAGAGGATGATTTAAAAAAAAAAAAAAAATGGTGTTACCGTTTACTGCCCTTTTTAGGTGTTCTAAACTTTTGACTTTCATGAACCAAGAGAAGTGTTTTTCTTACAATTGCAGTGAATGTGGACTTTCTGCATCCTTTTTAAACACTATTAAAGTTTTAATGATGTGTCCTCATATGCAGATTCTTCTAATGACATGCTAGGTTTAAGACGGCCCTAAATTGGTCATCGCCTGTGTCTCCAGTGCACTGCACCATATCAGTTGATCTCAAGAGCGAGATCAGTCTAATTCCTAAACAAATTGACTTGTGAACTAGAAGAAACAACTCATTGAAAAGCAATTGAGGATAAATTTCATTTTTTGACTATTCTAGTGGAGTAGTTTTTCTTAACCAATTTCCTACAGCGCCACTAGAGCTGTGTGGAGTGCTGGCAGCTTAATCGCTGCTTTAAAACATTTAGAAAAAGCCAAGCGGTTTCAGAAAGTGACGCGAAAGCACTGAAGGGGAGAGATGTTTTGGCGAGAGAACAGGCTGCTCTCTGTTTTCGTCTCTTCCTCTCTCCCCACCTGGGCAGCACAGCCTGGCAGTGGATGATACGAGCGTTTGGCAGCCTGGTGCTCAGGGCCGACCCCGTGCCTCCACCTCCCGCCTCTGGCCTACCCATTCACCTCCTCTGAACACACAATGCAACATCTCTACATACTGAGCTGAAAAAGATAGCCTCGAGTAGTTTTAAAACTAAGGTCTTTTTAATTGGACAACCTTACGAAATGTTCGATTAATTTGTTTTGTTACACACTTTATAAAACACAATGGTGCAAAAACATGTACTTACTACAGCAGGGGCTGTCTTAAACGAAGAGTTCACCGAAAAACCTTTCTTAGTGAACTATTGCTTTAATAACACTATAAATCATGTTTGGATGTGAAATAGAAATGTCCCTCTGATGCAACACTGTAACTTTAGTCCTGATCAGAGAGCTCCAGGTCCTCAACCATATCTTCATCTCCTTCAGCCACCTCTTTCAGCTGTGTGCTCAACATCTTCTTTGGTGCTTTGCATTTAGAAGACGAGGGCTTCTTCCGGTCACCATCTGAGACAATGGCAATAATGAGGAAAAGATAAATGGCATGCTACTTACGGTTAAGATGGTTTAAAAAACGTGTTGAAAACGTATACACAAAATGTAATAGTTTTTGTGTCACAGCATATATCAAAACCTAAACAAAGCCAATACTAGCTCATTACAGAAACAATCACCTGAATCATCCTCCTCCAAGTCATCTACATCATCATCATCATCATCATCATCACTCAGGCCTGAGAGGTCCTCTAGGCCTTCATCATCCTCATCAGATTTACCCTTTTCCTCTGTGTAAAAAAAACAAGAAAAAAAACACAATCAGATAATGTCCTCAGAACAATATTCATTTGTATTTATTCACATTGAAGTTCTAATTCAAATGGCCTTGCTGATACTGAGGTAAGGTGAACAGCTTTAACTAAAATGCCATTTTAAAGTCAACATGAAATCAGAATTCATTGGTGCATGTTAATCCAAAGAAATATGCTTGATTTCATCATTTACATAAACCGCTAAAATTAGCCTGAAATTTGAAATTACTAAAAGAAATGGTGATGTTAAATTAGTGCTGCTCTGGTGCATTTAACCATATACACAACATGATTGCACACAGCCAACATGATTATCTGTTGTAGTTAATATGTAAGCCTGCCTGTACATTATCCCGCTTATTATACGGCTACTTGCCACATAGGGAAAAAAACTGGACATGAACATTTTATTGGCATATTTGTTTTAAATTAACATTTTCATCCTTCCTCGAAACGATATAGTACCACATGACAAACATTCAAACGGTTGTCCTGTGTTTGTCACAAGATGACGCCAAACGGTAATCTTTGTTGGCGCGGAGGGATTTTAAACATACAAGTAGTACCGGCTATGCCTTATTACTTTGGAGCCGTTATTATTTGAAAAGAACCTGCAAATGTCTCAACTGACCAATCAGAATCAAGCATTCCAGAGAGCCGTGTAATAAGATAGTATATACTAAGATGGATTGACATTACTAATATCCTGATTTAAAAAAGGGTTTGTTATCAGTTCTTAAATCCCAAGATCAATCTTTTAGTCTATATGCTTTTTTTCAGTCGTTTTCACTTTTCTAAATTGACTAGCGTGTCTTCCACCTCTTAATCACACAATTACATTTTATTCAAACTCAATGTTGTTTTGACGGTGTAAGTGCCACATGGACTGATCTCTTTATCTTCATTTCTAATTTTAGCACAAAAGAAACATAAATTAACATAAAAATGTAATATTTAAATAAAATATTTAAGTTGTTTAATGTCCAAAAACTTGATAGTTTAGAAAAAAAAAAAAAAATCTAAACAGGAGCATTCTGCTAAATAGATGCAGTATTTTACATATTCATTATATTTATACTGTTAGTGATATCTTTATAATTTAAGGTCTTAAAAGTACATTCTTTGTCATGTTCTTACAAACACTGTTTAAATGTTCATATTTCAACAGCAGATTTAAGTAGAAGCATAAGTTAAGAACAAGTCTTATTGGCTATTTAAATGTTAGCGTTTTTTTTTGTGAGAACTTATATTATTTTCAGCTTATATTGCCCTCACTTTTTACATTTTTTTTTCTTACGTTGTTATATTTACTTTTCTCTATGTAAGCGAATAATTCTAAAGTAACATTAAACTTTTAAGACAATCTATACACATGAACTTCCATTAAATAAGCTAAAGAGAAAGAGTTTGCTTGATTCTCTAGCGTTCGTCTAGAGACTAGACTACACCACAGTTGACCTACCCATGCTGCTCACGCATAGGTTACTATTTACATGACAAAAATAGAGGCTAGCTTCTGACGGCAATTTAGCCTCGCTAATCCAGAGGTGTGTGTGGGAGTGTCTCGTGTTCTCTGAAGAGGACGGGTTGAAATCCCTGAGCTTTGAAGTGGGATTTGATTAGATGCTGCCTGGGAGGTGAATGGCAGCATAGACACCTCCCCAGCCAGGCACCCTCCACCCTAATTACCCAGCACACACTGGAGCCAGCCAGAGGGGGGAGCCGAGCTTAACACCAGGCGCACACCTTGCTGCTGAGTGGAGCCTCATGCATCTTAATATAACCGGCGACCGGCTGACCGGAGAGTTCAGAGAGGCTACAGAAAGTCCACCAGGAGAAAGAGGCAAAGACTTTAATGACTGCCTGTGGGCTGATCAATACTGTGAAAATGTAAGGGAGGGGGGGGGAGATCAAAGACACAATCTACATGTTGCTCTTAGCACTAAAAACAACCATGACACAGAAACACTGAAGACGAGGGTGTTCTCCCCTTCAAGATGGAGAAAGCTCAAGCCAAGTCTTTGAGAACGTTAAAGGCATTAAACAATCTGGCACACTGCAGTGACAACAAAATAACAAACACGACTCAAGAATATTAACGGGCCACAGGCAGACCAACCCAGCAGGTAGTGAAACGCATCAAACCTTCAGAGACAAACAAACTAGAAATTGCGAAAAGTCATCAAGACTACCTCAAACAAATAGTGACAAACAGATATAACATTAATTGGACAAAATTGGGCCAACCTGAGTTTATTCCAGTGAGAAAATAAACTTGTCAATAATTTAAATTATAGAAACTTCAGGCTGAGATTTCCAAAAAAAAAAAAAATTGTATACATATATATACACATATACATACATACATACATACATACATACATACTAGGGATGGCGAAAACTAAAAAATTTCTTGACCGACCACCGAGCCTCATTAGCCGGTTAACTCATTTGAAACATTGCCACGGCTCATTTAAGAAAATGACAGCTCCGAAGAGACGCCGCTTTAGTTGAGGTAGTGCT
>JAUMHP010000080.1:8983150-8997306 GCA_032361065.1 Enteromius trimaculatus
CGACAACGTTGACCGGTTAACGTTGATACGGTCAACCACCGGTCAAACGGTCATCGGTTAACATCCCTAATACATACATACATACACACACACACTCAGAAATTTGGGGTCAGTAAAATATGTAATGGTTTTTGAACGGTAGTGTGTGTGTGTGTATGTATATATATATAGTTTGCAATTCTTTTTTTTTGCCTTTCCAACTGTTGGATAAAAGTATATTATGATCACAAAGGCAATGTTTCATCAAAGATACAGTAAAAAATTTTTTTTTTTTTACAAATATTATTAATTTGTTTAAGATGTCCTAATAATTTTATGTACATAATTTACATAATTATTTAAATAAATGCACATATTTTATATATATCTAAAATGTTTAAAATTCTTCCATGCCGTTTCGTTGGGCAAGAAACATTTCTTAATATTATTATCTGTTAAAAATAGTTAAACAATGCTGATTAATATTATAATAAAACACGACACAAATTTATCAGTACTAACTGATTAATAAAAATGTAAAAAACAAACATTATTATATTAAAATATTAAATAGATTGAATATATGTTTTAATATTGAATATTAAAACATTCATATATTTTTTGTAACATTGTTTACAATTATTTTATTTTTTTTCAATTTATTACATTGTGAAATTAAATTGTGGTTTTAAATTGTGAAAATAAGGGTATATTGCTATTACATACATCCACAAACTCCAGCAACCAGTCACAGTCAGAGTCTATTCAGGGTATGGATATGTAAATATTGTTATGTCATGTGAATGCACAATGACTTTATAAATAACAGTCTCTTCCTTCCACTTCCACCCTCATCCTTTCCTACCCTCCTTCTCACTACAGCAATGACTCCTAGGGTCACAGCAGCCGCCTGCACTAAATCTCTGTCATGTGACCACCATAAAACCAACAGTAGAAGTGAAAATGTCTTAATCAAGAGTGTCGAAAAGTGAAATATATTTGTTGGTTTGGTAAAGAGAGTAAAACGGACCTACAAATCAACAACAAAAAAGAGCTTTTTGTTTGACAATATGTAACCGAGACCACAAATTAATATATTAGAGGTCATGTGACCGTATTCCTCGAGTCTAAGCGCTGGAGGTATGGGGCCAGTTAAGCCATGTGGTGAAGGAGCAGCCACTAACATCTTTCCAAGTGAATGTTTTGAATTACAAACCCCCACTGGGATCCAAGTATGCAAAAAAAAAAGCTTCCTGTAAGAGAGAACAGAGCAAGAGAGAGCGAGGGACGGACAGAATAAGAGAGATTTGAAGGGACTTCACACAATGAGCACCAGATGTAAAAAAAAAAAAAACCTTCCTCTCGCCTCCCACCTCCATGGGGCTTTTTTCTGTGGCTGTCGGCCTGTCGGCCCATGGGCGGGAGGAGTGGGAGAGTGTGGCATGTGTCCGACACATGACCCAGCACACAACTCCAGATATAGAGTTAAAGAGGAGAGGCAAGTGCACGTCTGACAGCTGACCTGCCCTCCACTGAGATCCATTCAGAGAGAGAGAGAGAGAGAGAGAGAGAGAGAGAGAGAGACACTAGCGAGCGATAACTGGGCTCACACATCTGAAATGTATTTATATAGTAATTATATAATTGTTCTTAGAAACAGGAAATTACATTACATTTCAAAAACTATGGAAATGCTTCTAAATATTTCATATCAACTGACATTTTTCAAAGCAACTTTAAAATTAAAATATTACTGAAATATATAATGAATATTTATCTTTTTAAATTTTCAATAAAATGTTTAACCTTGCTCAACCTCAACCTTTTTTTTTCCTTCAGATGACATCAAGCCCTCTTATTTTTCAGTCCCTCCCCTCTAATACTGTCACATAGAGACCACTTCTCCATTGTTCTTAATTTAATTTACTCACCCTAAGGCATAAAAGATGCAAATGAAAAAGATGAAAAAAAGTTTAGCACTACATGACTTGCCCATCAGTGGATCATTGCAGTGAATGGGTGCCGTCAGAACGAGTTAAAACAGCTGATAAAAATGTCACAATAACCCACAAATAAAGCAAGTAATTTAAACTCGGTTGGCCTGAGTAAAACACATTTCATTTTTGAGTGGACTGTTTCTTTAAGAATTACAACACAACAGAGGTCAAACAAAGTTGCACTTTAAAAGATCTGTTAGGTTTACACTTTCAGTGTTACAGAACACAACTCTGAGATCTTCTGACAGCGCAGTGCAATAGACTACAGCCTCCCAGTGACAAAGAAAGGCATTACAGGAAAACAAAACTCTAGGAATCTTTCCTATTGTGCGTTAAACATGTATTTGTATGGCATATATTACCACAAAGTCTTACCTTTGGTTTTGAACAGGTCAATGTCATCCCCGTCGTCGTCACTATCCGACTCAAAAAGCCCCTTGAACTCCTTCTTGTCTGCCTTTTTTTCTTCGGCCTTCTTGCGTTTGATCTCAGGGAGATTTAAGTCCTCCATCTAAATTAAAAAGCGATGAATAAAATACAAATCTTCAAATACTGTCATTAATCAAAACTGGCAAAAACATGAACAAACACTTGAGACATTAATGAGAATATAATGCTGATGAAATGCTTTTGTTTTCACTTCAGATTTAGTTGTAGACCAAATATGGTTGAATGGAAATGTTTTCTCTTTTTGTCTTTTCCTCTGTAGACGTACAATGAGCTATTCTTTGAGTTTCCTTCCATCTCATTAACATCAGATGTCAAAAAAAAAAAAAAAAGATAAAGATAAATCTATCTATCTATCTATCTCTTATTACTACAACTAATTCAAATTAATAATATAATACAAAAATAACTTAGAAAACAAAAAGCCACACACAAAAAAAGGTATATTTTGTGTGTGTGTGTTGATGGAGGAAGTGGCAGAGGCAGTAGAGGCAGGAGGGAGGCAGTGGTAATCAGATCTGAGCGTGGGGACTCGGTGGATCAAAGCCTGGGACGCAGCCCTGAGCGCTATAATACTCTTCCTGTAGCACTAGCCCTGCCGCCTCCTCCGCCAATCTGCCGCTTCCTAGACGCCAACACTCCGCCTGGTGTCATCTCCATTATCTCCCTATGGACACGCTCCAACTCCACACACATACATGAACACACACAGTAGGTGCTTTCACAGAACCAGCACTACAATTTTCACAAAGATGATCACATCTGTGCATTCAAAATAAAACCGGCATTAAAATAGCATTCGGTTAAATGACCATCTTGACATACGCATGTAATCCAATAATGAAGATCAAACTATAGCATTGTAATGACACTTTCAATGAAACAAAAACAACAAATGAAGGACCGGTCTAAATCCAACTTCTTTTGAAAGGTGTGGTTTGGCTTATTTGGGTCTAATGGTAATCATTAAATTGGTTTTGGCATTTTTACCCTTTCTTTTCCGGAGATCTCCAGCTGAATCTCTTTCTCACGAAGTTTCTTCCACTGGCTGTAATATTTAGTGAGTGGCGTGCCTTCCTCTGCTACCTGCTTCTCCCAGGCCGCCTGTAAACACAGCAAAATAAACACACAATGAATGCTACTGCGTGTTCACCCACAGGAGAGCTAAACAAAAGGGATCACAATCCACATACACAACAAAAAAAGCCTTAAAGTTACTCGAAAAGTACAATTGTTCAACATAATAATTACACACTGGCCTGCTCTGTTATTGTGAATCAATACTGTGAAGCAAGTCTGGAACATCTCAGAAAACAGACTGTAAGGTCTATTCACTATAATTAAAGTGAATTAATAAAAGTATCTGGCCAATGATAGCGGGCCAAGAAGCGACCCTTGGTGCACACCTTTTCTCTGAAACTGCAAAAATAAGTGGCTAACAGAAGGAAAAAGGGGCAAGGGAGGGTGTAAGAGAGTGACTCCCTGCCTGCCTTTCCTTAAAGGTCTTTGTGGATGATATTGATCAGGTAAAATTTAATTAGCTGACCTCCAAATTCAATAGGCTGTAATAAATCTCAACTTCAGTCTACAGTTAGCTAAACTTATTTATAACAATTTGCAGTGGTTTGTAGGATAGCAAAAACGATCAAAGCTAGAAATGGGTGCAATATGTTACTTCCTTGATGCAACAGACCCAAACAAAGCTAACAGATGTGTACATGACCAGCGAGGATGAGCTCCTTGGCAAACCGGGGGCTTCATCCTTTGAAGCATCTGTTCAACTACTGCTGTGCACATTCTGGAAGGAAATCCTGATGCGATCAGGCTAAAATGAAATCACAGCGCAATGTTTAAACCATTGCAGCGGTTGTTGTACATGCACATTGAGCTTTGGTGACAAGCAGTTGAAATAGAATTTCAAGTTTAAGAGTGCTGATTTTTTTCATAAAACCAATATAATTATCATAAACACTTAAGCGAATAATAAGTAAAATGGTGTTACTCATTTACTTGCATACCAGTAAAATAAATAATGATAAATATATAAAGACTGAGAGATAGAGCAAGACAAACACTATTATTATTAAAAATATTTGTAATGGACAAAAAACTAAAATTTAAACGAAATAAAAATGAGAGGCGTAACCTAAGAATTAAAATTACTAACTGAAATAACATGAATTAAAAATAAAATTAATTGCAACTAAATATAAATATGTAAATGAAATAAAAATCTAAATATTAATAAATAAAAACATCAGTTAGCAATATATTTATTTAAGCTTTGTGCGAAGTGTTAGAGTAAGTATTAGAGTTAATGGAGGAACTGGTATAACCCACAGAGAGGAATATTTGTTTGTTGGACTGATCCGTGGGGCATGGGGCTTTGTGCAGCTGTGCTGGCGGCAGTGCCGGGTGAGAAGTTTGCCATGCCACCCTCGTTACTAAAGGACATCTTTCCTGCTGGCCGGAGCCCAGCGACAGACGCACCCCGGCGTGGTGCCATGCTGTCTGCATGCTCTGCCCTGCTGCATCTCTCCCTACGGCTTAACATTACACAGACGAGAGACACAGACCCTTCCACCCCTCCTTCATTTCAGTCTTAAACGGCCTTAAATATTTATCAGAAGCACGAGTCAGTCCAGAGACAGCAAGGGGCGGGGAGGAGAGATGAACGGGCTGTGCGTCTGCAGGGGTGACAAATGAGAGCGGAGATGGAGATGAATGGAGCTGAGATCTTGCCCCAGAGAGGAAGCAACTTCTCACCTTCTCTCACAACCTTCACCCCTGCCATCCCCTCATTTTTTTCTTTTCCACCAATTTCATTGTCATTATCAGCCCAGTCAGCACCAGGGTTATTACGGTTAACTGAAACTGCTATGAAGACAAAAATTTGCATAAAAAAAAAGTGCTCTACAATATGAAAAACAACTAAGCAGAATTAAAGAAAGAAAAGTAATGATATAGTTGTAATTAAACTTATATAATCGTGTTATTTTGGGAAAAAAATTAATAAAATAAAAAATAAAAAAAAAATCAAGGAGGTCAAAAAAAAATAAATAAAAAATTAATTATGACCCTTGACCACAAAACAACTCATACGACGCAAGGGTATACAAAACATTTCATCCAAATTATCCTTTTAATGCCATTAAGCAAAGATCATAATATATCAATATGAAATTGTAAATATATCAAAACTTAATTTTTGATTAGTAAGGACTTCATTTGGACTACTTTAAGGCATTTTTTTTCAATATTTGTATTCTTTTTTTTTTTTTTACAAATAGTTGTATCTCTGCCAAGTATGGTCTTATCCTAAAAACTACACATCAGTGAAAAATGTATTCAGCTTTCAGATTATGTATAAATCTCAATTATTATTTTTTTTTTTTACCATTATGATTTGTTTTTTGGTCCATTCTCACAAATATGAAATGGAACAATACTGAAACTAAAAAAAAAAAAAAAATAAAAAAAATAAAAGTTAAGTTGTATATATTACACCAGCACTAATTAAAAGTAAACTAAAATGAAGACAAAACTAATAAAAACAGTGCAATTTTCTGTAATCACAATAATCCTGTTCAGCGAGCACAAAGTCTGCTGCTGGATTGATGTTCCCAGACATTCACAGACGAAGCACTTAACGTCTGCTCGTCCTCCTCAGAGTCTCTCGCTGAGAGAAACAGCATTAGAAAGCTTTACGCACCATTACTTTCATCTGCTCTCACATCCGCCACCGACCCTGCGTCAGGCTACGGTCGTAATAGCGTTCCCTGCCACGATGGCTGTGTGTGTCTGTCTGAGGACCTGTGATGCACTTCCTGACCTGCAGGTGGTGTGGTCAACTAGGCTCCAGGCCAACCGCCACATGCTGTTTTCATCTGACCACAGCAACACACACTCCGGTGTGTTCACACGTAAACACGCAGGGCTCTGAACACACAAACACAGACGAAACTGTGGCTGACCAGCAGTCACCTGCGAGGGGACGGAAGGCAGGGTGGTGTTTGAGGTGGGTGGAAAGAGGAGGAACAGCAGGGATAACAGTCTGCTTTTACAGCTAAAATAAACATCTGACTGCCATGTCTGGTACCAAAGCTCACAAGCGTCTGACTAGAAGTGCTGTTATGGTCACTGTGTAATTGGAAAAAAAACTTGGAGTGGAGAGAAGAAAGAGAAAAAAAAAAAAAAAAAAAATACATCCTTGGGTTGACCGAATGAATCAAAACAAATGGATAAAAATGTTAGAACTCATTCAATGAGTGCTAAAGCAGTTAACACATCAGCTGTACTCTGACGAGCTACAAATAAGACATACACTGTAGGAGCTGATTCATAAATCCCAACACATTGCAGTACTGCAGTTAAACAAATATAAGCTGTACAAGGTGTGCAAATGTTTACAGAACAGTTTAATTCTGCACAGCAATGTTAATACAGTTATCTAAAATCAATCAATGAAACTAATTTTGCTACTTGGGGGAAAAAGAAAAAAAATGAATTACTAAAATAACTGATAACATAGACTTAAGCCGAATCTGATAAAAGTGACAAATTACTACAGCTGTAACTAAAAAAATAAAAAATTATTTTATTAAAATGACCCTGTTGCACAGACATGAATTTAACCCCTTAACTGTCGCCCCCATTTTTGGGAAAATTTCTCTGTTACTGTTATTACTGTTTTTACGTTCCATTTAATTGTAATATAGTGAAATAAATGCAGGTGTCCCGTATTCGGGACGGTGACAGGAAAGGGGTTAAACGTATTACAAAAGGCAGAAATAAATGTTTTCAAATGAAAAAACATGATTGTGTCTTGCACGTAACAGGATTTTACTATTTGTTTTTTTTTTTATTAAATGGTTAATAATATCGTTCCCCATCTTTATGGCTGTATGGCCTACATTTTGCTTGAAGATCATAATCACTCATTTTTATTTCACAATCAATTCAACAACAGTTTGGCCTAATCTTAAAAAAAAAAAAAAAAAAAAAAAAAAAAAAAACAATTTCATGTACTCACCACAGCGGTGACATCAGCTACGCCAAAAGCAGCTTTCTGCCTTCGCCCTGTGATGTAGCTGCAGTTCTCCTGTATCTTTTCCAGCAGCTGGCGCATCTGCTTGCAGTAATTGGCCACTTTGCATTCCTTCAAGAAGGCTTTCAGCTGAGGAGACCAACATGAGAGAGCATGCATGAGAGAGAGTAGGGGAAAGAGCAAACAAATGAAACTTCACAAAAATTATGTGAACAGAGTGTGAATTATCTTTCCTCAAAAAGAAACAATCTCTTTAGAAACTCTATACAGATTCAATTTCCATTTTATTTTAATTCCGCCAATGAAAAGCACAGAAGAAACGGGAGTGGATATTATAAATAAATCTGACTGGGCCAAAAGAATAAATATTCAAAAGCGGATTTTTAAACAGCAGTGAGGAAAGCTTGGTTTTGGCCAGAACAGAGGATGTGGCTTGAGTGTGTGTGAGAGAGAGATGGCTGAAAGTGATGGTGGAAGAAGCTGGCTTTTTTTCTTCAGCCTGTGTGTTTGTGTACTGTGTTAGTGTGAACATTGTGGTGTATGTGTGTGCTGTGTCACTAGGGTAAGTGTCGGGATGTGTATGTTAAGGTGTGAGGACTAAAAGGAGCCATTAAATACAACTGTTGAGCACGCTCCATAACTTTCACTTATTATGACCTGTTGGCGATGTAATAAATGTTAGGAAGGAAAGTTAATAAGTCAAAGCTTGTTCCAAAGAGAGTGAGAACAGTACCTGAATGATGGTGGGCAAAGCCAGCTCAGGGAAGCCAACGGAGCAGGCCTGTGTGTGGAAGTACTCCAAAATGAGGTCATACAACTGCTCCACTAGACCGTCCTGAAACAGTGAAAATACACATAAGATGCATTCACAGCCCAGAGACATACAATGTGAACAGGGAACAATGAGCTACACCATTATGCATTGGCTGCAAAACGGCAAATTTTGCCGAAAGGTGAGGGATTTTCATGCCTGTTACACAGGGCAACAGACAGTGGTATTTTCCAACTAACCTAGTTGACTTGCTTGATTAAATGTACACAGTTTGATGCCTTAAAGGAAAACGCTACCGTTTTCCATTTTATTCCTTAGGATCCAAACAGGGATGAATTTACAAGACACCAAAGACTTCCACGTTTTCTGTATTCAAAGAAGGTTACATGACTAGTTACACGAGCAAGCATGGTGACACAAAATAAAACGTAAAAAAAACAAAAGATAACTAATGTAGTTCAAGTTTTTAGAAGAACTTACTAATGCTCAACGCAGTACTTATATGATCAAAATACAGTAAAATGGCAATATTGTGAAATATTTAAAATGCACCCTTTTTTAATTAAAGTATTTTTTCGTTTAAAAAAAAAAAAAAAAAAAAAAAAAAAAATACAAAAAAACTTGTGGAAAACTTAAACGTCTCTCTAGTTGGAGATATACTTGGGGCTTTTACAGATTAATTTCATAAACTTTTGTATCAATATTCCACAAAAATAAAATAAGGACACTCAGTCCCAGTAGCACTAATGTCCATTACAAATGACACCTGTTCCTGAGGTAAAATACATGGAAAACACAGCAGTCAATCAGTTTATGCCCTACACAGAAATGACTGCCCTGCCCCCCACAGAGTATTCACATCTCTACTCAACACCTGGCACACAAGCATTCACACTAATCCTGACCCGGTTTAGTGCAGGGATCGGACCTAAATCCTCTGCCCTACCTAAAATTCACAGCCGCAGCCTTCGCAAACACATTCCTCCGTGATGGAAACGGGAAAACCCTGCTCGTAACTGCCCTTACTAGTCAGGAAATATTTAAGATTTAGTAAGTCAGACAGAGATCCCAGACAGCAAGGGTGGAGCGGCGTCTCTGGGGGCCTGTGGCTGCGGTGACTTGGCCTGGGTGAACATACTGGAAAGCTTCCCCGTGCCAACCAGGAGAGCAGGATAATCCCTGCAGCTTGTGTGGCAATCCTCTTGGCAGCGACACAGCGCGTGGCGCTTTAGCCTGTGTAGCAGCGTGTTCGGGCTTTCATCTCCTAACCTCAATCCAGTTACAGCCAGTCAGCATGAAGACACGACAGGCTCCTGGCACAGGAGGAGGGCCGATCTTTATCCAGTCCTTTATCTGATGCATTTAAGTGATTGTCTTGTGTTTTATTTTAATGACTCTTTGCTCATTATTTTGGATTTGGCCAAAAGTTTGGGGTTAGGAAGTGTTTTTTTTTTTTTTTTTTTTTCTTCTAAAGGAAGAAATAATACTTCTATTTAGAGAAGACTTGAACACCTGAAAAACTCCAAGATGGTGAGAAATCAGATTCTCTGGTCTGATGAGACCAAGATAGAATTTTTGGCCTTAATTCTAAGCGGTATGTGTGGAGAAAACCAGGCACTGACCAATACAGTCCCAACAGTGAAGCATGATGGTGGCAGCATCATACTGTGGGGGTGTTTTTCAGCTGCAGGGACAGGACGACTGGTTGCAATAGAGGGAAAAATGAAGTACAAGTATAGGGATATCCTGGATGAAAACCTTCTCCAGAGAGCTCAGGACCTTAGACTGGGACGAAGGTTCACCTTCCAACAAGACAATGATCCTAAGCACACAGCTAAAATAACAAAGGAGTGGCTTCACAACAACTCTGTGACTGTTCTTGAATGGCCCAGCCAGAGACCTGACTTAAACCCAATTGACCATCTCTGGAGAGACCTAAAAATGGCTGTCCACCAACGTTTATCATCCAACCTGACAGAACTGGAGAGGATCTGCAAGGAGGAATGGCAGAGGATCCCAAAATCCAGGTGTGAAAAACTTGTTGCATCTTTCCCAAAAAGACTCATGACTGTATTTGTTCAAAAGGGTGCTTCTAATGAATGCTGAGCAAAGGGTCTGAATACTTAGGACCATGTGATTTTTCAGTTTTTCTTTTTTAATAAATCTGTAAAAATGTGAACAATTCTTTGTTTTTCTGTCAATATGGGGTACTGCGTGTACATTAATGAGGGGCAAAATTAACTTAAATGATTTTAGCCAATGACTGCAATATAACGGAGTGAAATATTTAAGGGGGTCTGAATACCTTCCTTACTCACTGTATATACATTTACATACATACATACATAATATATACATATACACACATACATATTTATTTCTTCTTAACTCTCATGAAAGCACAAATAATAATAAAAAAAAAGTATGAAAGTAAAGATTTTTTGGATATTTTAGTCAGTTTCTGACGTAAACCTATCTAACGTCACAACAATGAAGGGATAAAAATCTGCATGCTTTTAGAAAATATCAATTTCCCTTTAAGTATTAATTGCATTAAATCGTTATCAAATAACCACATACGATAACACATTATTTCCTTCCGGTTTAGTATACATATATAGTCATAAACTGAAAGAACATGTAGAATTTAAAAAGATCTGAAACTCAAAGTAGTACAGGATGTGTCACCTTATAAGCCTTCTCTTGGAGATTGGTCTTGCTGAGTTTGAGGATCACTGCAAAATTGATGGGCTTTATACTCATGCGGCCTGGTTTCTTATTGAAGTTTTCCTGCTGGAGGATCTGAGGAGCAGAGTGAACAAACAGATACATCAGAGCACCGCATCACAGACATACATGCATGGAAAAACACAAATAAAACAAGACCTGAGCAGTAGCCCACTGATTATTCAAACAAACAAAAACCAAAGAATAACTCCGGGGCTTATAGTAAACCTGAAGTAAACTATCTAGGTGTACAGGCAAGTGTTGGGGAAGCTACTCTGAAACTGTAACAAGTCACTCAAAAAGTTATACTCTACAGCAACCACTGTATTGAGGCTGAGTAACTGAGTAACACTAACTATAACTCAAAACATACAGATGAACTACATTAGTAACTGATCTACAGACGTCAAATAAATGAGATAAATTATATAAATAATAAGTATCTGGAGTTTCTAGAAAAAAATAGCACCATGAGAAAAAAAAAAATTGAATCAGAGAACAAGATTGTATCAAAATAGCAATAAAATAAAATTTCGGGGGAAAAAGTGTATTTTTATTGTTAATAAAACAAATGGGGTATAAGTTATCAAATAGGGTCACTATAACAGACTTAAGTTTCAATTAAATACAGATTTCAGAAATACAGGTACAACCTAATATTCATAAAATCAAACACCTAGTGATAAACAGCAGCACAGCATTTAATACGTTTCCCACTAAAAGACTTGTAAGGTTTATCTACACTACCATTCTGTTAGTAGTCAGGAGAAGAGCCGATCTTTTCCAGATGCATGCGTTTAAGCAGCTGTCTTTTGTTTCATTTGTCTCTTTGCTCATTATTTTGGCTTTCTACTTATTTTCAATACATTTTTTACAATTGTTAAGATATGAATAACTTTTCCTTCAACATGGACATTCAATTGATCAAAAGTGACAGTAAAAGCATTTATAATTATAAAAAAACAACAACAAAAAAACTAACAAATGCTGTTCTCTTGATCTTTCTAGAAATGTTAAGCAGCACAACTGATATTAACATAATAAATATTGATAAGAAATGTTTCTTGAGCACCAAATTAGCATATTATGATTTAAAGGCCAGTCTTGTGAAAATGCGTATAAGCTGTATGCCAAATTGTGTGCATATAATATAATTTTTTTGCGTGAATGAAATACAAAATTTGTTGGTCTGCAAATGATAAACAGTTTTCGTGTGCATACAATATGCATCTAACTCACAAACCCAATCCAACCCTTAGTGTAGCATAAGCCCCTTTTTGCATATCAGTTTAACAAGTTTGCATTTTTATTTGCCATACTATTTATACGCACTTTTATGAGATCGAGTTAGATTTCTGATGTGACAATGACTGCTTGAAAAAAAAAATCAGCTTTGCCATTACATGGATTAATTATACTTATAAATACTGAAACAGAAAACAGCCAATTTAAACTAATAGTATCTCAAAATATTGCTGTTTTTACTGTATTAACATTAGTCTCATTGTAAAAAAATTATTAACTCAATTCACTGACTAAAATGAATCAAATTTCACATTTGTTTTGTTTATTAATTTGATTTGATCACTTTTTAATAACTTTATTAAAGAGTGCAAAAATCTGATCATACACGGTGTAGTTCAAGAAACTTGACAGATTTTAATTAATATAAATTTTATAAAACATTTATATAACATTTTGCACACCAAATTTTTTTGTGCATTATTTGTCATTCTTTCCTATCAAAATGCTTCCAAAAACGCAGAAAATCGAACCTTATCATATAATGTTTTTTTTATGAATTGGCAGTGTGTAAACATGAGGACGTAGATATTTTTTTATAGTGCAAAAATGTAATACAATAATTTTGGAGTGCAAAGACCTTTACAAGGAATGCTTTTCAGCATAACCACTTATATGCAAATATACAACTACTGCTTACATATTATAACTACCCCCATTTACTTATTTTCTCTATAACTAATAACTGAAGATGCAGTGATCTTGCATATTTTGGTACATGGCTATGACTTCTCCCATAACTCTCTCTGTGCTTCCGCATTTAGGAGCAGTTGAAAGAGCTTGACGAGGTCATCTAGAAGCAGCGAGGTGAGTGTGTGTGTGTGCTTATGGACGGCCGGCCTGTGCAAACAACGGATGTGGTGTCGGCCTGCGGGACACAGGAGGAAGTGGTGGCGCATGGTCCCAACCTGATACGCTCAGGGGCTACTGCAACAGGAAGCTTGAAATCATAGAGCACAGATAAAGAGAGAGAGGGAGAAAGAGCGGGAAAAGAGAAAAATAAAAGAGAGACATGCCCTACTCTACTTCGATGCGCACCTACTTTTTAACATGAGCACGAAAACAGGAAGTGGACTGGATCACAAATAAACACAGGGAGCAATGAAGGGGGTCGGTGGGAGTCAGTCGCCACACTGACAGAGGATGTGGTCTGCGCAACACATTTGAGAGCTGAGTGAACCACAGACCTCCCTCATACGCGCACACACCCATATATACGGACACACACGTACGCTCTTCCCCCCCAGGCTTTATCACAGTATGGTCAGGACTGGTGGGAGATCGCAGCCAAGCAATGACCACCCATCACCCCCCACCCCATCCCCATCCCTCCCTTCCGTTGGTCTCGGCTGCTGTCGCCTCCACGCTTCTATTCTCACAACAGCTGTCACCGCAGGGGCCCACGCCAGCCACACACAAACACACACGTTTTGTCACCCGCCTCACACTGTGGAAAATGTTGACAGTTTGTGACCTCTACTTCTCCCAAAAACGAAGACGCGCAGTGTTAGCGCACATTAGGATGCGTATTCATGCAGACCGCATACTCTGATCTCTGGTGTCTTTTTTCTTTCAGTCTTTAATTCAAAGCTTGTCGACCGTTTAGGTAGCTTGTCTCGTCTTACTTTTTGGTTTTTAATTTTCCAATAGTGAGTAGTTGGTGGGTTTTCGGAACTAATGTGTATAATTAGGCTCCACCAGACCCCAGTCAGATGTCATGTTAGGGATCATCAGTATTTTACAAGTTCTCATGTTTAAAAACCTTATGAATTACGATTCCTTTTGAAAGAAATATTTACTCATGAAGGCTTTTACTTGATTAAAAATACAGTAAAACAATCATCATTGTTGTTCATCATTATTGTTTTACTGTAATTTTAATCAA
>JAUMHP010000080.1:9005677-9048528 GCA_032361065.1 Enteromius trimaculatus
AGGGGCACAAAAGATTCAAGATTGCTAGGGTTAAGTGTAAAAGTTTAGAGAAAAAAATAACATTTAACATAAACAATTATAAATAAAATAATAGCAACAACTAAATTGAAATAACAATTAGATAAAACAAAAACAGATTAAAATAAACACATTCAATTTAATTTGATATGATATATTTGATTTAATCTATTTTTTGTTTTAAATCAAACTTAGTTATTTCAATGTTTTTTTACATAATTAAAAAATATTTGAAATAAATTAACTGATTAAAATAAAATTTTATTTATATAACAAGCACAAGTAAAAAAATTATGGTGTAAAGTAATGAAAACTAATTATTTTCCAAATAATGCATATTAACAAGGCCTTTATATATGAAAGTACATAGCAGCCTTTTGAAATTTAGGATGAAGGTACCTAGCATAAATGATCATGGATGGGAGTCAACCCATGGCATCTAAAAACCCCGTTCTAGAAAACGTCAACATGATTATAAATATTTATTTATTAATAGCAAATAAAATAGCTCAAGTGTGATAAAAGGAAGCATGGATAGACAACTTTGCTTCCACTATAAAATGATAACATAATGATTTTTTTTTTTTTTAGAATATACATTTGGAAGGTTACTTAATACTTACATTACAAAAGCAAAAGTTTTTTTTTTTTCGCAAGATTAGAACAATATTTATCCAACACTTAATAAGCACATGTAGTACATCAGAAAATGACTGTTCCATATTGAGGATGATAATAGTGGACAAATACAAAAATCTATTTATGATTTATATATTTACGGCCAATGCGACTATGTTCTCTCCATAAATGTTGCTAAATATATGTAACGTTGGGTCTGACAAAACACAGCTGAATTTTAGTTCATGAGTGGCTAAAACGATCTAGCTAACGTCAAACATATCATCAGATAAGGGTCTTACGAAGTGAATTGAGCTCTGTCACCTCCATATTCGATGAGGTTCACAGTACTTTAACACAAGTAATAATATATGATGTTGTTTGCGAGGTAAAATAGTTAAGAATGGCACATACCTCTTGTTTTTCCCTGCCATGCTGGTTAAGAAACGTGCACAAGGACGCAATACCCACAATGCACCGCTTTCGTCAGTTCAGCTGAATTGATCTTTTGGTTAACGTTGCGTTAAATAGAATAAAATGAAAGCACGCTGTCGTTTTAACTAAGGATCATAATGTCTACGTTTTTGATTCATAATGTTTTAGTAATATAATTTAATCAGATAATTTGTCTATACATATAGTTGATACAGTATTTTTTTGCCATTTACATAACGCGTTTCCAGCCACTTACAACATATAAAATTCATAAAAATATATGTATATACAAAATAACTCACTAAATATCTAAAGCTGGTAGAAAAAGCACACATACTAGTAGCACCGTATTTGTTATTTACAACAAAGCCCAGACACATTTGTGGTGGGCGGGACATATTCAACAAAAAATATATATATTTTTTTGTTATGCCGATCAGAGCTGAGACAGACGTCTGTTTTGATGCGACATGTGATGTAGCATGTCACCTAACCACGCGCGGTTAAATAAATCACTACATGCATCAAAATTAATCATCACACACGAACAAAACTGGAGAGAGCGCTACTCAGAAAGAAGCGAGTCTTGTCAATCAGACACAGACGACGGCAGGTGAGTTTAGATTCTGATCTCATCCACACCGAACTGCAACTCAGTCAGCTAAAAATAAAAGCAACATTATTTAAATTATCATTTAATTGTTTTTTAAATAATATACGTCTTGCAAACACATGCGCATCGTGTCAAAGCCTGCAGTGTTTAATTTTTACTATGGTATTGTTGTGCTATTTTTGTTCAGACATCAATTTGTTAATTGATCATGCTTGAAGCTCATGCAGTGAGCACTGACTTCTCAATTGCTGTAGTTTAACAGAGCGCTTGTAATGTTATGAGGCGTTATATGCTTTTCATTTGTCAACTGTCATTGCAACTGCACTGTATCCCCTTTGAACAAAGAAAATATGAGATCAGCTAAGCGATTCCTATTATACTGCAATATAAGACAACAAAAAACAGTCTATAGTATGGTTTTACGTGTAGTTATTGTATATGCGTGGACAGCAGACATTTATTTCCTAAACATGCACAATGAGCTTTAGCAATTTCCCATTCGTGAACGAATCGTTGTTTTGGGTCTACATTTTGAATCTTTTTAATGAATCAATTCAATGATTCGAATCTCATTTAATCGTTTCTCGCGGCAGAAACTCGAGTCCTCTCCTTGGGACATGTCTGGTATGTTTAAGTCCGATAAATTACGTCTATTAAGCATTAAAAATGTAATTAGAGAAAACAAGTATTCATAAATGTAATAAATATTAAATTTGTGCCACCATATGGTTTACTTGAAATATTCAGATTATGTTATATGCATGTCAGAGACCTGTACATAAACCAACTTCACTGAAAACGTAAAATGAATACGGAATTATTTGAAAATAATAGAATGTTTTTAGAACCGGTTCTTTGAAACGAACTGTTTGGAAGAGCCGATTCGCGAAAATGATTCGGACTTTCCATCACTGGCAAACTGTAGTTAAGGAGGTGTGATTTAAGAATTGTGTTTTACTTTTAAAGATTATACAGAGGGCTTTTTAAAAAATTCTTGACGACACCTGGTGCAGTTCTGTTTGGATGTAATCAGTTTTATCAGTGCTTAGTTTAAGAGCAAAATATTTAGAAGAACAACATCTGGCGCCACCTTAAAAAGTGACGTCAGTCTCCAGCACTCATGCGGCTTTCATTTACGTCAACAACACACAAGCTCCCAAACTGAGGCTTTATGCATTTTTCATATGGACTCTTAATACTCACCCGCTGCACTCTAGGATTCAATCCAAAATATTCTTCATAAAGCAGAGAAACGAAACTAAAGGAAAGGGCGTCCATCAGTTCAGGTAGTGCTGGTTTTACTGTTATTGTGCTGCATGACTTGTGTAGAACAGAGGAGGAGGGGAGAGATGCTCTGTCTGGATGGCACACTGTGTGCTGAGTCAGATTTAATGATACTGGGGATGTTTGTAGGGATTGTCTTTAGCTGTATGGTAAACTCTGGAACAGCTTGTCTTGTATTTGTATAATCTGGTCCTTACATTTCTGCTTAATACCAGTTACTACTATTCCCACTACTGTAAAATCTTAAACAAAAAATGAGTATAGTTTTTTCAGTGCACGAAGCTTTAAAAAACTTTGTCATATTATTATAATCATATTTATTTTATTACTCGTTTGTTATTATTTTACACACTACAGTGCAGTTTTATTGTAGTAGCAATGGTCTTACTATGGTTACTGGACATTTTTAGCTAAGGGAGTAACTAATAGAGTATCATCATTGCATTCATCAACAGTATTTGAAGAATACTGGAGTTTGTTACTGTTTTGAAGAGCCTCACAGAGGAATCTATAGAAACCATATCCTGAGAGCCTGCCATAATACAAAAAAAACCTGTTGTTAACAGTTTCATCTCTTTTGCATGTTTAAACAATTCATTAGTGACCTCGGCTTTCAGACCACAGTGTTTGCTCTGTATAACCAAAGGATTTATACATCTGAAACCCCACAGCCATTTTGTGGGCAGCCACACGACTGCTGGCTGTAATACTGAGCCTATGACTCCATGCACTTTTCATGCTCTTTCACCTGTCGGCTGTTATTTGGAGTAACATGAGTAATGCTTTGGAGCTGAAGTGGTATTGTTAGGAAAACAGTGCCTTGTAATCATTGTATTCAGCAAAACGTCCCATTGCTGAGTGCTGTATTTGATTTTCTTTAAAACGTTATCCCCCTCAACTCTGATCTAGAAATAGTGGCATCTTGCAAAAGCACCTTTGTCAACTGGATTGCTATTTATCACCCTCCTTGAAAACGTCTCGCGCAGCTTCATCCCACTCAAAATGAAGTGTATGACAGATACCAGCACATGCTACCGTGGGCACCTTGGTTTCTATAGTGATGCTTTTGATGGAGAATTGAATGTGTGCAGCTGGCTGGCCAACTCATCACGACGTGTCCTGGTCCGACCTTTCCACACCACTGGTCCTTTCAGCTGGAACTCGCTTTCATTTTTATAATCAACCAGCCAGTTTATTTATTCAGTGTGCTGGAGTCTTTGTGCATGAGAGACCAAATTTAAAAAGCTTTCAAGGCCTCGGGCCAGTGAGAAAAGGCCACCGACTATTGAGGAGCAAACCATATGTAGCTATAAGCTGTACATTGAGTGGGAATTTGTGAAGTGATCATTTTCATGATATTTAATGCTTGAGCGCTTCAGCCTGACTCGCTTCTCCCATTATGATTCTGTACTCGCGGTTCAAAATGCCTTAAAGCAACCATTATGCTGTATGGAGAGGAAATGTGAATCAAGAAAGCACAAATTTAGATGGATTTACAGCCTGGCGAATAACTCAAAGATTGTGTAGTGCACAGACGTTAAACATGTCTAACAGCTAATTAATAATTAGCTTTAACTTGAATTAGAGTTTTTTGTGGAATCATTTTTTATTTCCTTGAGTTAGTCGTATACTATATACAGACTTAT
Organism: Enteromius trimaculatus; assembly: GCA_032361065.1. NCBI lineage: Eukaryota > Metazoa > Chordata > Actinopteri > Cypriniformes > Cyprinidae > Enteromius > Enteromius trimaculatus. Next base: position 9,010,292 of record JAUMHP010000080.1, read on the forward strand.
TTCCTGTTGAAAAGCAGACAAAATTGAGATTAAGGTTATTTATTTTGTTTAAACATTGCTATTTTTGTGGTCAACAATTCAAGTCAATCCATTAAAAAAAAAGGTTTGTGTTTGTAATCTTTAATCCAAATCTGATGACTTTCTCTGATGACATCAGTTTTGGTGATTTGGGCATGAGCATGACATCCTTATCCACGCCCATATGTTTTTGTTAATGACTAATTTTTTAAATATCGTTTTGTAATAATACATTTTGGGTAATAGGTTTATAGACCATTAAAATCCCTAAAGGGAAAATACTTAAAGAACCAAGAGCACTGAAAAAGTTGTTACAACCGATTAGGGGGCAGGGCATTGTCAATTCTATAGCATTTGATTGGACAAAAATCTGAATAGTCATCAATCCTTTTTATTTAGTAGATTGTAGATTTGTATGTGTATATCTGTTAAAAAATATTGTCAACTTCTAGTGTATTAGCATATACAATAGATAAACTTATACTGAAAGCCACAAAATTCTATGCTCGGTTTCTTATGATGTGTCTTTCCTTAGTGTCTTAGAGTGAGGCCCAGGCTCCAGGCCTCTGTGAGCTCCGGCATGATGGAGGGGGGTATGCAGCTGCTGAACCGGGACGGCCACAGCATCTCGCACAACTCCAAGCGCCACTACCATGACTCGTTTGTGTCTATGAACCGCATGCGGCAGCGTGGCCTGCTCTGTGACATCGTGCTCCATGTGGCCAACAAGGAGATCAAGGCACACAAGGTGGTGCTGGCCTCCTGCAGTCCATACTTCCATGCCATGTTTACAAGTATGTCTTATTCTGTTACTATACAACTTTTTTTGAAGCGTGTATTTATTTATGACATTTAGATGGTTTCAAAGCTAACACACATGAACTAAAAGTCATCTTGACTTCACGCGGTCTTTAAGGTGTATTGTGTATTGTTTATTTCTGATGTGTACATTACCTCAGCTTCCTTTTCAAGCCTTTCCTTCCTTCCTGCCGTTTGTCATCTCCTAATGGTTTTTCCATGCTTCTTTCTCTTTCCTGTCCTGGTCTCAGATCAGCAGGTGCCTGGTTTTTCCTATTGCTCGTGTGTCCCGCTGCACCTAAGACTAGAGTGTGATGGTATGAGTCAGGACAGTGTGGGCTCCTCAGAGCCATGACTATTCTGAACTTACCATACACTAGATCTACTAACAACGCACTGTTGTAAACTCCATTATACATAACAAAACTTAAATGACTTAACAACACTACCACTGGACTAATGTGTTTTCACTCTGGACTCATTTGTATTTTCATATGGGGAATGCCGTTTTCGTTTTTTTCCATTTTCGAAAAATGTTTCGTTTGCCAACACAGTATGATGAAAAATAATATCTTATTAGAAATAAGGGGGTTGATATCGTTTTAGTTAACATTAACACCGTCTCATGGTTCATTCATTCATACAGTGATTTTGCGATGTCATAAACACCATTGACTGTTGGAAACGTATATCAAAATCAAGCATAAATGATAAATTGTGGTGACAACCAATGAGAGTACAGAAAGTGATCTACTGTTTGATAACAGAACAAGAAATCTCTGGTAGCGTCCCACAGCACAAAGACTCTGATCAGATGTTCAGCCCATTTGTGATCAGATTTTCAAACGCTATAGCCAATAACTTTAGGGTCACCCGCTTTGACGGACTGTTCAGCTACTCAGCGCCCTCCAGAGGCCACTGTATGTGTGAACGTGCCATAATGGTATCGTCAAACCCTCTTGAAACAGTGTTCTGCAAAAGCCTTGGTTTGTGATGAACCGCTGTGTGTTGTGGCTGTGCAGATGAGATGTCGGAGAGCCGTCAGACCCATGTCACCCTGCATGACATTGACCCTCAGGCTCTGGAGCAGCTGGTGCAGTATGCCTACACTGCCGAAATTGTAGTAGGAGAGGGTAATGTGCAGGTATGTCATCTTTATTGTCTTTTGAAGTGCATTGTTACCCTGTTTACTTTGTGAGGTACTTCCAAGATGGAATGTTCTGGTGCTTTGTGTGAACTGACAGTTTGCATATTTGCAAATGAAGGTTTTTTGATACTTGTGCAAAAGAGCAAATGCAAACACTACCAGTCTAACGTTTCTGAACAGTATGATTTGTAAAAGAGTTTGAGGCTTCTGCTCACCAAGCCTGTATTTATTGGGTCCAAAGTACAGCAAAAACAGTGCTATTTTGAAAAAATGTTACAATTTAAAATATTTATTTTTTTATTTTAATATACTATAAAATGTAATTTATACCTGTGATTTCAAAACTTAATTTTTTTTTTTTAGCATCATTACTCCAGTGACATGATCCTTCAGAAATCACTCACATATATATTTTCTGAAGAGATAAAAAAAAAAAAAAAAAATATATATATATATATATATATATATATTATGTTGAAAACAGCGAACAGATTAATAGAAGTTTCAGAAGAACAGCATTTATCTAAAATAGAAATCTTTTTTAACATTATACATGCCTTTATCATCACTTTTGATCAATTTAAAGCATCCTATATTAATAGCAATAATAATAATCTTTCTTGAACTTGTTGTCAGTAGTGTAACAAGGTAGAAACAGAAGTCATTTTTGAATCAAATACAATTCTTGGACATTTTTGCACTCATGTGAACCTCCCAATTGTTCGGGAGCCTTCATGATGTTAAAGATTCACTTACTTAATTCTAGTTTTGCTTTGTTTCACCCACTGTATCTTTTCTACACCTCGAGCAGACCCTGTTGCCTGCAGCTAGTCTCCTGCAGCTCAACGGAGTGAGAGATGCCTGCTGCAAATTCCTTCTCAGCCAGCTGGACCCCTCAAACTGCCTGGGCATCCGTGGTTTTGCAGACACTCACTCCTGCAGCGACCTCCTCAAGTCGGCCCATAAGTATGTCCTGCAGCACTTTGTAGAGGTATCGAAGACTGAGGAGTTTATGTTGCTACCTTTAAAACAGGTGAGCCGTCTGCTTTAGGACAGTGGATGTAGTTAAATGCATAGTTCACACACACACACACACACACACACACACACACACACACAAATATAATAATAATTTTCAGTGTTATTATATTTCTTGGCTCTAATTTATATTTAGTAATTATTGAAATGTAGCTAACAACTTGACCACTCTTTTTCATATAAAAACGCACACACATAATAGATTCGTGCAGGGAATCGAAATGCTCAGGGCAATCCGAAATTCAAACTTAATTATTGACGAAGAAACTCTGATCCTAGAAGGTATTCAAGAATAGATTTATTCAGGATGTAAAAAGTGGGGTGTACCCATTAAATGATGCATGGAGAGCGCTGGGGAGCTGAGCCATAACAATCCTTGGAGGAAAAGTGGTTTTGGCTACGGATGTCTAATTATATATATGTCACTGACACCACTTCCTGTCACATTGGCCTTGAGCTTTTTAAAAACAGAATCTCCCCTCCTCCCTGTCGCACGGGAAGTCTTGATTCTTTTGACTTGGTCTGACAAAAAAAAAATAAAAAAAGATATGTACTATTTTGACCTTCAGCACAGGAAGGCTGGTCACATCCTGGCTTTAAAAACACCCCTCACCATCTTTAAAAAAAGAAAAAGCCTCCCAATGTCTGGAGAAAGCTGTCAGATAGAATTTCCATTCATTTCAATGTCAGTTGCTCAGTTGGCGCAGCGTCTCTCAGGATTATGTGGTTCAAATTCTGCCATCTTTTTTCACAGGCACTTTGGGAACAGAAGTATTTAATCCTCAGTAAAACCCATGTGACCAGAAACCATGATGTGAAAGAAAATTCGTTAATATCCATATACAACATATTACAATACATTCTACACGTTTGGGGTTTGTTTTGTTTGTTTGTTTCTATTTGAAATAGAAATATTTTGTAACATTATTAAAAATAACACCCAAACATTATAATTGTAGTATACAATATAGGGATATGAACAACATGAATTTCTTTTTTATTAATCTAGGAATCCTGAAAAACATTAATGTTTTCATCATTAATAATCAGAAATGTTTCTTGAGCAAAAATAAAAATACACTATATTATATATAAATTATTTCTGAAGGATCATATAATGGCTGCTGAAGTGTCAGCTTTACCATCACAGGAATAACTTACTTTTAATTTATAATAAATATATAATTTATAAATAATAAATTACTTTTTAATAAATATTAGTATTTTAAATTGTAATATTATTTCAGAATTTTTTATTAATTAATTTATTTTTTAATAAAATAAATGCAGCATTTAAAAAAGGAAAAAATAACACAAAACAATTATTAAAACAGCATAATGAAATATTAGCATTTTACATATTGCTCGGATAAAACTGAATTCAATCAAGGACTATGCCTGTGAAAGCAGAGAGATGTTTTGGCCACAGATAATCTAGTTATAGCATCTATCAGCAGAAGCTAACCGGACCATGCTAATCAGCCAAACCTTGACCTCTTCTTCGACTCGCAAAAGCTAAAATGTCAGAATGCATTGCTCCACGGTGACACTGATATAAGTGCTCTCTGCGTCAGCACCTTCAATACAGTGTCAATCATCTGCTGAAATACACAGTGAAAACAGCACGTCAGTGAGAAGCTGAGACAGCTAATCAGCAGAAAGCAGCTCCTGCGCTCATACAACACTAATTTCATCAGCCCTAATCCGCTCTCTTTGCATCTTTTGAATAAATGGAGTGCTGCTGGTATTAGTATCTCCATGCTTTGAAAGGTAGCATGATGCTATAATACCCCCTGCTGTTTAGACACTGATTGGAGTGAACCATTAGAGGTTGCTCATGACAAGGCTGCCGTTCTCTCTCTCTCTCTCAACAGCTGTTTTAGGCTGGAGGCTCCCATTGGCCCCGCATTTAACCCAGAAGACCTGGGAAATGCTTGTAGCCATGTTAACTGTGGCCTCTGCCCCAAATAAACAAACAGTCTGTGACAGGAACACTACAGAAGCTGTTGTAAATGTGCTTTTGCAAGTCTAGATTAGATGATAAAAGTCTTATATCACAACACAAAGAAAAGAAAGCTAATTGTGCAATTTTTGCATCACCAACAGCAGACAAAAGAATTGGAAAAACAATGATAACTGTTTCCCAAACTATTTTTATCAGCCTTTCCTCCCCATCTCCCATTGTTCAATCTAAACACTCACTCAGCACTATTGGTTAACACAGAAGTTGACGTGTTAGTGTAAAGTAAACACAAGCAAACACGGCAATGTTTTAAAAAGAAGTCTTACTATGCATTTTATATAATTCTTTTAAATCTATTTTAAATAAATGATAGAAGCTGTTATCTGGAACATTAATGAATGTTTCATAACCATCAACGAATACTGGAAAAATGTTCATGTTTTCCGCAAAAGTTATTAAGCAGCTCAACTGAATAACATTAATGTATATAATGTATGTGTATATATGTATTCACAAAATGTATGTACAGGTTTTTTACATTTGTTTTTTTTATGATAACACAAACTTCCTTTAATGTATGCAACAGCAAAGTTATTTTGATTTTTCAAAATATTTCAATTGTCTACTGAATAGGGAATTGGTAAAATTACATGTGTCCCTAGCTGTGTTTCCATCCACCTATTTTTATGCTGCACATTTTGGAATATCGCATAAAAAAAGTAAATGCCAGGATGTGTATTAAATTGAAATATGTGCATAAAAAACATATGTGCACATTTGAGTAAGATCAATTTTTATCCAATAAGAAAAAATGCACAAACTATGGTGTAAACGAATTTACCAAATAAATTCCTCTATGCGCATCAAAAAACGATTAGATGGGTTAACTTGAGTAACCAATCTTGCTCATTGCATCTATATGTTGTTTTGAAGCATCCACCTGTAAAAGCATTGACAGCATTCATTGTGTTTCATCTGCAGGCACAAGTCATTTATCCTAATTATTATATTCAGTGGCTTCTCCTAATTTCCTTAGAGATATTTAGTGTTAGTTTATCAGGAAGTGAAGTGTTTGTTCTCTTGGACTCATTGGATCAAAATGGTGCTGTATTCGCAAATGTTTTATGCGATATTCCAGTTTTGTACACAAGTTAAACTCAAATCTTTGGATAAAAGCATAGCTGATGACTTAAAACATTGATTTAGTTTTTTTTTTTTGACATTCTGTGCAAAACACGGAGCGCTCCGACCCAAACTGAGCACATCTGTTCTGTACAATATATTACATAAGATGTTTATAAGCAGATTAAAATCAGCAATATGTTTTTTAGTTATGTAAACACTTCAGTCTAACTGAAACCAGATTTAAGAGCGATTATGAAACCTCTCTTGTGTTTTTTTTGTTTTTTTGGGTAGGTGCTGGATCTGATTTCGAGTGATAACCTGAATGTCCCATCAGAGGAGGAGGTGTACAGGGCTGTGCTGAGCTGGGTCAAGCATGACATTGATGGGCGGAGGCAGCATGTGCCCCGGGTGGGTACGATTCCTACTGTCAAACTGCGCTTTTAGCAACATCACAGTAAATCACAGGATTAATGCTTATAAAGGATTATGTCTCTGCAAATCCATTCTCGTTTCTCTCTTCCCTCCCTTTGCTTTCTTTAATCCTTTTTACACTCACGTCTTACTTCTCACTCTTTCCATCCATGCCTTCAGCTGATGAAGTGTGTGCGTCTGCCTCTGCTGACACGAGACTTCCTGATGAGTAATGTGGATACGGAGCTGCTGGTGCGTCACCACTCCGAGTGCAAAGACCTGCTGATCGAGGCACTGAAGTATCACTTGATGCCCGAGCAGAGGGGTGTCCTCAGTAATAGCCGAACCCGGCCGCGCCGCTGCGAGGGAGCCAGTCCGGTGCTCTTTGCTGTAGGTCTGTAAATCAGGACAAGAGCACATAAAACACACACATGTAGGTACGTCAGAGCGAAGGTGGGTTGATTTAACTGCTAAATGTCTTTCAGGTGGAGGCAGTCTTTTTGCCATTCATGGAGACTGTGAGGCCTATGACACTCGGACAGACCGCTGGCACATGGTTGCATCCATGTCGACGCGGCGGGCACGAGTCGGAGTCGCTGCGATTGGAAACAAGCTCTACGCTGTGGGAGGGTACAGAGACCCAAAAGCTTCTTTGTCAACTGTTTTTTTCCCTAATATAACACCTATTGAGAAACTAATGTGAATGGTTCACCTGCTTCAGCATAAAAACTGTCAAACCTGAGATTTAATTTTGGGGGGGAAAAGTATTAGAAATGTTTTCCTAAATTTTGCTTCATAACCTTTTCATTAGCAGAAATATGTAAAAAATGAATTTTTTTCATAATTATAATTTACTGAAGCATTTTTTTTCTTGGGTGGCAAAATGTGCTTCCATAGAGGCTGAACAGTCTTTAAACTGATACGGTATCTTTAAAATGCAGCACCCACAATTCACAATGCGGAAAAACCAGATGCAACATAGCAGCCAAGACCACAAATCCAGATTTGATTTATTACATTACAAAAGGAACAGAATGTGCAGAAAGCCCCGTTATTTTGTTAAGATTACCCTGCTGGAGCAATCAAGAAGTTACCCAAGAATGCTTAGCAAATGTGTCAGCTGAATGATGAATGTCTTGTCTTTACTTGCATAAAGACGCAGTATATACAAAAGCACATGTAAAAGCTCAACTCTGTCTTTCATTTTCTTTTCCCAAACCAGGTACGATGGCACTTCAGATTTGGCTACTGTAGAATCGTATGACCCTGTAACCAATGTGTGGCAACCTGAGGTGTCTATGGGAACGAGGAGGAGCTGTTTAGGTGTGGCGGTCCTGCATGGGTTGCTGTATGCAGCAGGAGGATATGATGGTGCTTCTTGTCTCAACAGGTATACCATCTTGACAAACATGAAAAGTAATAATAGAGAAAGTTATAGAAAGCAATAAATGTTAATCTAAAATGTATGTGGAATTAATATACTGTAATTAATAATAAAAAGTATCTAAACTATATTTCTACATATTAAAAATAAAGTTTTTAATATTTTTTTTTTTTAAATATCTCTCCTATTTTGTCTGCAGCGCTGAGAGGTATGACCCCCTGACCAGTACCTGGACCTCCATCGCTGCCATGAGCACCAGGAGGAGATATGTTAGAGTGGCCACATTAGGTAGAAATATGTAATGCTCATGTACTAATAAACATAAAGAGCAAATGTAAAAGCTCTATATCCTAAGCAGTCGTTATTGAACAGCAAACATGAAACCGTTTCATCTGTTTTTTCCATTAGATGGCAGTTTGTATGCGGTCGGTGGGTATGACAGCTCCTCGCACTTAGCAACGGTAGAAAAGTATGACCCTCAGGTAGGTCACACATGTCTCTCTTACATGTTGAAAGCATCTCCGGGGTGGGTTTCATGTTTATTCTCCTTGGTTAAATGACTAAGGGTGTTATTTTCTTTTTAGAGTAATGCCTGGACTGCTATTGCCAACATGCTGAGCCGGAGGAGCAGCGCGGGTGTTGCTGTATTGGAGGGTATGCTTTATGTTGCGGGGGGCAATGATGGTACCAGCTGCCTAAATTCTGTGGAACGATACAATCCAAAAACCAACACCTGGGAGGGAGTGGCTCCCATGAACATCCGCAGGTTTGATTTTGACCTTCAAGCACACCCCTCATGTCGTACCAAACCTGCAAGACCTTTGTTCATCTTCGGAACACAAGATATATTTAATGAAATCCAAAAGCTTTTGGACCCTGCATAGACAGCAATACTACATTCAAGGCACAGAAAGGTAGTAAAGACGTTGTTAAAATAGTCCATGTGACATCAGTGGTTTAACCGTATTGAAATAAGGTCTTAACAGGTTTGCAACAACATGAGGGTGAGTAATTAATGAGGGAATTTTCTTTTTTTTGGGGTGAACTATCTGTTAAAAGCATGTGTTTCACAGAAGAAACTACCCTTTTAAGTGATAAAAAACAACAATCTCTTCTCTTGATCCTCAGGAGCACACATGACCTGGTCGCCATGGATGGCTGGCTGTATGCAGTTGGAGGCAATGATGGCAGCTCTAGTCTCAACTCCATAGAAAAGTACAACCCTCGTAGCAACAAATGGGTGGCTGCGTCGTGTATGTTCACGCGCCGTAGCAGTGTGGGAGTCGCTGTTCTGGAGCTCCTCAATTTTCCTCCTCCGTCCTCTCCCACTCTTTCCGTCTCCTCCACCAGTCTTTGACAAAGGGTAAAGACCCGGCTTAGCTCCAGCGGCCTGCCCTGCGTGGCCAAGAAGCGCAACTGCTCGGTTTGAGCATCAAGCGAGAAGTGTTTCGTGGGCCACAGTGCCCTCCTTCTGCCTGGAGGAACACTGCAGCATTCTACAGATCATGAGGGTAAAAAAAAAAAGGATGAAAAGAAAAAAAAAATACACACACACACTTTCAAACACTCTAGGCCTCCACAACGCTCACCCTATAAACCCCAGTGCTTAAAAGTGCAAAATAATGTTGCTCTGCCATTTTGCGGTCACTTTGTGTATGATGTATAACTAAATGTATATTTATGATTCTTTTCTTTTTTTTTAAATATTAAGAAATAATATATAAAACAAAATAAAAAAGAATGATAAACTTTAGGAATGTAGCTCTTGACCGGTTCTGCCACGCATGTTTACAGAAATCCCGTCCTGGCAGAAAATAATATTGTAGTGCTGCTGTGCCACACTAGGTGGCAGTAATGTGCAATGCTGCCCTGTCTCACCACAGATGCGCATGGACATTTAGAAGCAGAAAATTCACACAAAACGGTGGCTGGATTCTACACTACATACACCTGAGTGTGTCAGATCATGCTGACTACATAATATATGTTTAACTTATTTTCCTATTTATTTATCAGATGTAATATAAACATATGACACTATTTCAGAGATGTTTGAAGGACCACCTTCGACTTAAGGGGGAAATATAGTTTTAACCTACTAATGGACATACTGCATATCATAGGTGCACTGGTGTTTGGTATGAAATTTAGGAAGAACAGGTATTTAGTGTTTTATCTAATGTTTGATTTGTTTTCTACAGTTGTGTATTACAAGCCTTTGAGAGTTTGAGCTCTACACGAGTACAAACTTTACTAATATGACACGTCTATATCACTAACCAGGAGAAATGTCTTTTTTTTTAATAAAGACTATAGCCATACCTAAAACTAGCTGTGACGTTAAAGCTGCACTTTCTCATTTCTCGTGTTTTCGAAAGGGTGAACGGTGCTCAGAACTAATTCTGATTGGCTAACAGGTAATCAGGAACAATGACACTTCAATATTAAGCCCTTCAATGTGAGAAACTCGGCTATTATAAGCTCCTATATGTTGTATGTCAAATTTATTAGTATTTTGTCGCTAGTATTTAGTTAGGAAACCATGTCATTGTATTTTCGAAAACTTTTTATTTGCCAGGGCTGTCAGATTTGACAGCGTGATGGATATAGATAGAATGTGGTGTGTTGTGATGTCATTGGTAACGGCCACTACCAATGCATCTTACCTCAGATGGGTACATGAGCGAAGTTTTGTGAATAATTAGTTTATCTCATGAGAGCACAGATCACCCCAAAATAAAGGACAGTTCCCACAAAACGTGTATATTACAAAAACACCAAGGAATATATTTAGAAGACTTGCCTGTATAATTTAAATAGGGAATAATTGCAGTCGTATGAGAAAAGAGCAGCTTGGACATTCTGCTAAATATCTTCGTTTTGAAATGACATAAGGGTGAGTAAATTATTTTCTTTTTTGGGGAACTACATCTTTAAGTAAATCCTGCTCCTTGCCATTTTACGTAGGTTTTAAAATGTAGCGTAGTAATATATGATTTCGAAACTTCTGAGAAGTTAGGATTTTGTTTCCTTTTTTAAAGGACTTTGTTCATTTAGAGAATTTTGTTGAAGGATAGTATGTGTTTGTGTCTTGGGAGATCAGACTGAGAGTTTCTGTAGAGGTGAAGCATCCTGCACTTTGACCATACATAACACCACAGGACCACAACCCCACAGAAAGGAATTACAATAAATGTATATAACCAAATATCCTGAAACTATGTGCAATTTCAATGTAACTGTGGCTTTCTTTTTTCTTTTGTCTTTATTTTATTTTTAGTTGTTTTTTTTTTCTTTTTGGACTGTAATGTTGTTGAATGTGTTATTTATATTGTGCCGGTTATGTTTTGCTATATTTAAGAACAAACATGAATTTTTTGCACTATGTCAAATGGAGCAATATACTGCTGTATAAAATCAAAACACACTACTGTAAATGAAATAAAGATGTTTTCAAGTGGAATGTGAGTTTAATCTCATTTAATCAAATAAATTGACACGATATTAAAGAAATAGCTCACCCAAAAATAGCTTTTGCCCTCATGCCATTTCAAAATATTTTGAAGAATGTCGGTAACCAGACACTTTTGGTGCTCATTGACAAAAACAATATAAACTTTTCTGTTTCACAGTAGAAAAAGCAAATAAATAATAATAGTGAATGCTATTTTAATTTTTAAGCAAACTAATAAATAAAGTAAAATATTTCACTTAATTAATAAAATTCTGTCTTTGTTTATTCACCCTTGTGTGTTTTAAACCAGAACAACTTGCTTTAGAACAAAAGATTCATCCCAGAATTTTCAAGCTGTTCACAATGACAGTAAATGGTGACCAAAGCTGTCAAGCAAGATGTATTTGTTAAAATCCTTGTTTTGTTTTCACAAACGGTTTCAGGAGTGCATGAGTTGTACAGAGTACATTAATGTTAAAATCACCATCCACTTGCACTGCATGGAAAAGAGCAGCTTGAACATTCTACTGAACATCTCCTTTTTAGCTTAAACATAAAGACAACAAGAGGGTGAATAAATAATGACAGAATTGAATTACTCGTGATCTGTCTCTTTAATAAACAAAATGATTTGTGGATTAGACCCTTCAAAGCTTAGCCCATTAGAGTTTTGCTCTCTGACTGATGTAAGCAAACAGCTGAGCACTCTCGCTTTACCCACCGTGACCTCAGCTTCACGGCACGAACACCTGTGCTGAGCGCTTACGCACACGTACAGACACATTTGAGCAGTACATCTGATACCATGTACGATACCATGTAAGATTCTGTTATTTTAGCATCTGTGTTTGCGTATTCCCCTCGTAGCCGTCTGTTGTTAGGCAGCTCTGTTAATGAGGGAATGGAGCTGGGGGCTCTATCGCAAGCCACCGCGCATGTCTCGAGCCCTGAAGCGCACTGATATGAGGGCCCATGATGAGTTTACAGCCAGGAAAAGCAGCTGCAGGCATAGCTGTACAGCAGAGGAGACGCTAACACGGCCCCGGTGTCTGTCCAGCCGCTACCTAGTCACCATAAACCAACCTCTGCTAGTTCCATTTACCTGAGATTGGCCAACAGAAACGTCAATCCAAGCTCAAAAAATATGCATTGGTGGTTTTGTATCATATTAGATGTTAGCTGTTTTTCAAGATACATTTTCATTACCATTCAAAAGTTAGGTAAGGCAAGGTAAGGTTGTTAAATTAATAGTTTATTCAGCAAGGAGGCATCCAATTGATCAATAAATGCTCTTTTTTTCTTTTTTGTAGAGCTTTATATTCATCAAAGAATCCTGAAAAAATGTACAACGGTTTCCAAACTTTTTAAGGTTGTTCTCAACACCGATAATGATAAGAAATGTCTGCATATTCAAATGATTTCTGAAGAATCGTGATGCTAAACTAAAGGCTGGTTTAATGGCTGTTGAACTATACAGTCTTGCCATCAAAAGTAAACGAAATGTTTTAAAACATCTTTTTAAAAACAGTTATTTTAAACGGTAATATTTCACAGTATTACTGTTTTACTGTATGTTTGTGCAAATAAAGGCATGGTGAGCTTAAGCATGATAATTATTACAGATTTTATATTAATTCATGATGTGAAATGTTATGATGTTCATTTATTATTTTAAAAGAAATCTCTTGTTCTCACTAAGGTTTTATTTGATCAAAAACACAGCAAAACAGTAATACTGTAATATATATATATATATATCCAGTCTTGCTCCAATCTGTCACATAATCCTCCAGAAATTATTCTAATGTGTTAATTTTGGTTTAAATATCAATATTGTGGTAACAGATACATTTTTTCCTTTTTTTTCAAAGTAGCATAAATGCCAGGTTTAACACAACTGTACTTTCAGGATTCTTTGATAAACGTTAAGTTCAAAGTAATGTGTCTCTTTAGAATTAAAAAACCTCACTGCCCCCAGACATACGAATTGTAGTTAAAACCACTACGTTGGCTTCCTTAGAATTATTACACTATATTTAAAGACAAAGATTGAGCAATCCTTCAAAACGTATTGTTCAGTACCTGCATGTTTTCCATGAAACAAGGAAAAAAATAAGTTTCTCGTATTCTGCTTCTTATTTTTCCACAGAATTCTGTCAGCACACTCGATCAAACAACATAATCTTTATCGCTCATTTCTGCTGAACATGTTAAAAAAGGAAAAAAAAGGCAAAGGCATTAACCAAAAAACTTACACCTGTTTGATGTGGCCCTTCAAAGCCTTGTTTATTCCACCTCTTACACCCTGTTTTTTTGTGCCGTGAGAGCTCTGACACCCGTGGTTCTCTCTTGCACACGTGGTCCACTGAAAACAGCCAGAGGTGTGAAGTTAGCACCTCTAATGCACCCAGCAAGTATGAAAAAACATTGCAGAGGGACTTCCCAGACAGGGTCATGCTGATAGCCTTGCTCACTGTGTGTGAGATTCAATCTGAAGGATTAATGGCTTTGATAGTACACTGTGAACCCTGTCCTATCATGAATTCATGTGAATTAATATAACAGATACTGTCAGAGTATTTGGTGTGTAATACACAGGTCAAAGTGTGGTCTATGTGACTATTAGGGATATGAATCATAAGTAAATGGTGACCGAGAATTACATATTTTTCCTTTATTTGTTTAGGGATATGATCCACTCACAGGCTAAGTATTTAACCCCATATAGGATCCAAACAGAAAATCTCTTTCAGATGACAAAGCATGTGATTTTCTTTATTGAAAAAGATCGGAAGAAAAGATACTCACATAAAATGTGGTGGGCAGTCAGATACACTGTTGTGTTTGGCTTGGTTTTCCACTTCCTTCCACATCCGTCCTTTCTCCTTTGTGACAACTTAACAAAAAAACACAGGCCTAATGTAAACCTTCTGTTTTTATGGATTATATATTTGCATTAGTAATCTGTTGTTAAGGTTGTATTACATTCAGAACATGAATTAACAATGTAAACAAGTTATTTATTTATATGATCATAATTAGTGGTTCATAATAATGTGCAACTACTATTGAATCTTATGCCACAAAAATAAGAAAACTTACTGTAAGTGTATTCAAATACAAAAGGGGTTTTATTTAAATGTTTAAATCTACCTTTGAAATGTTTTTAAAAGTCAGTAAAAAATTATATTGTTAAATATTTTTACAACAATATCTTATTTTAATATATTTGTAAAACATTACTCTTCAGAAATCATTCTAAAATGCTATATTACTAATATTTCTTATTATTTTCCAGTGTTGAAAACAGTTGTGCTGCTTAATATTTTTGACAATAATTTAATGCACCCTTGCTGAAATTAAGTATTTATTTATTGAAAACTTACTGACGCCTGAAAAATAATTAGCAAAAAAATAGAAATAAATTAATAAAAAGTTAAAAATATGTACAAAACATATCTGTGATTGTGCTAATTAAATATTAAGCAATATAAAAAGCAATCATGGAGGTTAATGTTATTAATGGAAATGATTTTAAGCGTAAGCTCTTGTAAATATGGCTCTCTAAGTTGGCTGGGATTTTGAAAGGTTGAATATTCCCGGATCCAACCCTTTCCTAACATCTGAAACTCAAGGGGGCAGACAGAAACCCATATGACTGGAAGTGAGATTTTCCCAGACTATGTCAGATGTTTCCCTGTTAACTTCCTTTAAGAGGCTCAGAGCTTGATAGAGAGTGAGCACCTCATGACTCAGTCTAGTTCTTCGGTGTTCAGACTGAGAACAGGGGAATGATACATTAGCTCTCTGTTTTTCCATGACAGCTCTATAAAAGTGCTCTGGAATATATTTCTTTCATCACCCACTGCCTTCGCCATATTTATTAACAGAGGATCTTCCTAAGTTAATAAAACAGAGGAATGTTATCTTCATATTTGTGCAATACTTCTTATGATTAGTTTTTTATTGCTCTGAACTTCAGCTATTATTAGTCTGAAACCACAGAACTTCTCAGTAAGCTAGTAATCAATGGCATAGTATCTGGTCAGAGTACAAACATGTTGTAGCTGTTTAATATAGAGAACTGAGGATGCTTTAGCAGGAATGTGTCGGTTTAGTGCCTCCGGCATAGCCATTTCCTGGTTCAGCTGGTTTGAATCAACAACCACCCACATTAGAACAATAACCTCTAAAATGTAATTTCTAAGGGTTTGTTTGAAAGTATGCTGTGGGAATGCAACCTTAAATGGTAAGAGCTGAAATGCATACATGTGTTTACTTACACATACATTTACACATCACTGGAAGAACCATTTAAAGAATGCATTCGAACACAGAATGTCTCATACAATAGCTAATCATCATTAAGGCACATACAAAGAGGAAGGCTACAGATTGTAATTACATTTGTTATAATGTGATATTCTTGAAGCAATCTGCATGTCTGACAGCTGGAAGGTATATCAGGCATACAAACCTTAGCAGGACGGGATTATTCACTTGTGCTCCTTTGATTGCATAAAGGGAGTGTTGCGCTTTAAATTTGATTAGATCGTATCTCACACATTTGCAAACACTCAGAAACCATACTGTCACATGTTCACAGCAAGAAGACACCGGTAGTGTGACTCGCTTAGAAATAGAGAGCCTTAGATTAGCACGTTTTTGTAGATTTACTTCTATGTATTTGATTTTGTACGTTAGAAAGTATTTCATTTAATTTTCATTATATTTTAGCCATGAATGAAGCTTTTGATGCTGATATAACATTTAAAAAATATAAATAAAGGGATTTAATAAAACAATTAACCTCCATTTTCAACATATTAAAATGATAAATATATATATATATATATATATATATATATATATATACACACACAGCAATAGAATCCTATTAATAATATACAAAAATGAAATAAATATTAATAATTATTATTATAAAAATACAAAATATTAAACAAGAATATACTATAAATATACTAACAAGATAAAATACTGCCAGGAATGGTAATACACACAACAATATACAATATACAATAAAACACTCAAGAAAACTGAGCACACCATATTTTGTTTAAACATCTTTAAAACAAGAATGAGAAGATGGCCTATTACTAGATGTCGGAAAAATTGTATCAACCTAACTAATTAATATCTATTATATACCCTAACCCTAACAAATATTCTAAAATACTGGCAGGAATTTTTTGCATGCTAAAAAAATTAATACAAGCCCACATTGTGTCGATCACATTTACACCCTGCCTCTGAAACTTTTGTCCATCAGTATAGATGTTCTGCATTTTTGCATTCGTGGGAAGCATTTTGATGAATATGAAAAAGTATATATTGAAAAAACATTAAAAAAATATTATTATATTATATAACAATAAATAATATAATATCATGTAAAATATACTGTGGACATTCAACAATTTAAGTGTTCAATAACTTTTTCACTACACAGACTTCCAGACATCTTAAATATATTAATTATTTTGGTGAATAATATAATCAGCCTGTAGTAATCAGAGGATGTCCATGCCCAGACATGTTTGCTGTGACCTCTTAAGTGACACCAGCAGGCTCCATTCAGACTTTAATACTCTTTCATCAGTGTTCAAACATTCAAATCAGTGCCATTTGCCCACTATAAGGTGTGAAAATCTACACGTCCCCCTTTGTCATTTAGGCTTTATTTAGTGAAGGGATCTCACGCAGAAGGTGTGAACTTCATTGCTCTGGTGCCCCGTCTTCGTCTCCCTCCACCCCCCCCCCCCGCTCAGACACACACCTCACTTTATCTCCACCCACTGACACACTCCCTCTCTCATACACTCTCCTCTCGCCAGTCTGCTGCTTCAGTTTCAGTCTCGTCTCTCTGCTGAACAGACACTCACTCACTCATTCACTCCAGGGAGGCTGGATTACAACAGGGATCTCTAAACTGTATTGATCTCGCAGGCAAATACAACAGCACTCTCTCATCGAGGAGATACACACACTGTCCCAGGATCAACATGGGGAGTAGTATGTCATGCGTCCCCCAACACAACTTCAGGTTCTCCGGCAAGAGCTTCATACGCAGGAACAGGTAAGATCCACGAGAAACTAAACTATCAAGCTTTAAAAGTATAAAGGCATGTCATGCAAAGGTTTAATATACGAGTTTCCAGAAATCTGGAAAATAAATAACAATATTATGCTTCAAACATCTAGATTTCTGTCTTGTTTTACAGTAGAAATGTCTAAAAAGTTACAATTACTTGAGAAGCAAACTTTTAGAACACCCGTCGAAACTACCGTAACGAATTTCACAAATACACACAAACATTTAATAAAACATCACATTTTAAACCAGGAAAAAATTAAATAGTGTTTATTCTGTATAATGTTTTATTTACAACTACAAAGATTTTAAAGTGTGTAAGATATTAATTTATTAGATTTGCTTTTAGAAACATTTTATTTTCCTCACCCCATTAGCATCTAAATATTAAATTATTATTTTATTATTATTTAAAAAAAAATATATATATATAATTTAAAATATAGATTTTCATGTTTAAAAGATGCAGTATTTGGGAATACATTTCCCATTTTGCTGCTGAAAAGGTTTAGTAATATATGATGCTGCTTTAATGGAAAACAAGACAAAAATACTCTGAAAAATGATATTTTGTAGAACAGTGACATGATGAACAGGCTTTAGTGATTTGAATTTAGCGGTGTAATGATGCTGTCTGTAAATCTCATTAGCTCAGTGTCAGGATCTCACTTCTCACTGACTGATACGTTCATCTGCTGATAGAATTCACTAGTGTAACGAAGTTAGATCTATTTCTGTTTCCAGTGCAGCCTACAGGGAAGGGTAGACTTCTCAGGTTTCGTGGTTTTTTTTTTGGAGAGAATTGGGTTTATCCTGTGCAGAAAGTAATACTATTGTGCTTGCACTGCTAGTGACAGCGATCCATGTAATTTACTGCAGTCCAATTTGGACAACTCTTCCGACTTCCTGTCAGTAAAACTGACAGTAGGCCTATTTTAAAATCGGTCTGTTGTGTCTGGTTTGCATGTGCACTGAATGTAAGTTACTGGGTTGAGCTAGGGTTCAGAGTCCGAGACCATAAAAAAGTCTTTGTATTTTTACTGTGAACATATCAGATCAAAGTTCAGCGTAGCGGGACCCCGGACCCTTTAAAACCCGGGACCACTATCAGATTTAAAATAAGTCCACTGAATGGTTGCAAACGAAAGGTGATCCACTGGAAATAGGTGCGTAGAGTTATAAGTTGTCGCTGTCAAAACTTTCATCACTTTTACAAGCATGTTCTGTGTAACAAGCTGCCTACAACCTGCATTCTTCTCCCGGATGAATTCTCCGGATGCCAAACACGTTCATCACTGAGCCCTTGTAAATCACAGATACTTCCCATTATTGTCTGCATGAATGAGCCCAGTGCTGTTATGCTAATTGCATTCAAAGCAGAGACAGATTGACAAAGAGAGAGAAGAAAAACATGGGAGTTACTGAGAAAGTCTCTCTCACTGAGGATGATCTCCTCGCTGACTTTGACTTCCTTAGTTTATCGCTGAGCAGGAAAGACTTCATTATATAGGTTTGACACTAATGATTATAAATGGGGGTCATGGGTAACAAAAGGCATTTCATGAGCGGAGCATTGTGGTTTGTAACACAAGCTTTATTGTTTTTTTCTCTTTAAATGGTGCAGACAGAGATGTAAAACTGATATGTTGACTAGTGCAAGCTAAGGGAGAATGGACATGTGTAATGGTGATGTAATCTTTTGTATGGGACACTGAGCACCAGGGTCTTCACAGACAGATTGGCTCTGACTCGACATGATTAACTGATCATCCTGAGTCAAGATAACCCCTGTGTGGGGTCGCATCCATTTTTTCTTATCTCACAACCCTATACTTGGCTAACTAGGTCTACTTTTTTGTGCACTGTTTTCTGAGCAGCAGCCGTTTGTTCCGGAAAAAGTACCCACAGGAGGGTCAGGAGAAGTCTAATAGCATCATCAACATTCTCTGCACCGTCACACCAAGAAAGGTGAGGTACCTTCCAGCTGATGATTTTCAAACCTTCTCAATAAATCATGAAAAGTTCTGGAAATGTTTAAAACATCAGAATCTTTTTGCATGTTTTGCGAATTTCTTTCCTTGGTTGTGCTAAAACTTTGGAGATGTTAGCTGAATGTTAACAGATAATGTTCTAAGATTCTTTACCTAAGATTTTCCTAAACTTACAAAAATATTGTGAAGGTTACATTTTTTTGTGTTTTAAAAAAGTTATTTTGTTACACTAACATTTCGGAAAACATTAACAGAATGTTATCAGAAAACAAGTCTATGTTCTAAGATTGTTTTACAAAAATGTTGTTCAAGTTATGAAAATATTGCTTTGAAAAGTTAACGTTCAAAACATAATTTCTTTATATTTTAAGAACGTTTTCTTTTGTTATACTAACTTTTGAAATGTCACCAGAAAAAATGTTGTTTGAAAAAAGTTTCCTAAAATGATTAAATATTGCTTTCGAATGTCGCTAAGGTTCAAAGTGTAAATTTCTTATATTTTAAGTGTAAAGTTCTTTTGTTATACTAACTTGCTATACTAAAATATTAATAGAATGTTACCAGAATACAAGTTTATTCAAAATTAGAAGCTTTGAATGTTCGGAATATTGGCATTGTCATAACTTATGACAACATTCTTAGAATGTAAACAAATAAATCAATTTTTGATGCTAAAATCTAGATGCTTTTCAAGCTGTTAAACGTTCTAATAACACATTTTGCTTGTAACTTTGAGAACATTAGAATAAGTTCTGAAAACATCCCCAATTAGCTTGGCTTTCAAATTTAAGAAGTACATCTTTGCATATCAGACATTAATGAGAAAGTACCTAACTTACAACACTGTGTTAACATAGGAAATGTCACCGAAAGATCTCGAGGCGATCGAGAACATCAAATGGGACCCTCCGTTCCCCTACGACCCTGCTAGTGGATGGAAAAAGAGCAGCATCAATGTAAAGAACTACGGCAGAATGATCCACAGCTCCAAAGTGCGCTTCCGCTTCCTGCACTGCCAGGTAAGACGCACCGTGTCGCATCTAAAACACATATCCAACCAAACTCCCAAACAAACACGCAGTCGTCAAGAATAATCATTCAGTAAACCTTTCAAAACAGACTTTCAAATGATGATTAAGGTGGTCTAAGCAGCAGTGACAGTCACTTACT
Organism: Enteromius trimaculatus; assembly: GCA_032361065.1. Lineage (NCBI taxonomy): Eukaryota > Metazoa > Chordata > Actinopteri > Cypriniformes > Cyprinidae > Enteromius > Enteromius trimaculatus. The sequence goes on from JAUMHP010000080.1 coordinate 9,030,903, forward strand.
CACACTCAATGAGGTAATGCATAACAAACAGGTGGAAGATACAAGATGTCACATGGAGGTTGTATGAAGCACTGTGGGAATGACGTACGTGCATCTGCTGATTAATTGATGCAACTCGGTTTGGGGAGTTTAGGCCGTGTCGGAACACGCAGAGATGTGAGGTGTTGTGAAATGGCTCAGAGCTGCGGAGATTACCTGGGGCAGAGCGTACTGATCAAACCGCTGATATATTACACGTTGGCTCCGAAGCGTGGGAATCTCTTGGGTTTGATAACATGTAGTAATACTGGGAAAGGAAAAAAGATTGAGGGAAGGTGAGGGAAGAACAATAACCCAACACAGGGTGAGGTCAAAGGGGAACATACTGTACAACAGTGACATTACAGTTAAAGGAAATCTTACCTAACAGTATCTGTTATTCTGGCATATTCTGCAACATGCGGTAAAGACCTAGATCAGATGAAAGGAAATGAGCTGTCTGTGATAAATCAACGTCAGCTGCTTAAAACTAGTCTTTAGAGCAAACAAACACTTCTCTGAAAGTATTTGATTTACACAAGAGTATCAAGAGTACCATTCGTTCCAGGGATTGTGAATAAGATTGCTACATTTACCACACATTAATGCCTTGTCTGTTTTCTTTTTTTCTTTTATTTTGTCTGGGTGAAATGTTGCATCTTGCCTTCAACATGACCTTTGAAAATCTTGCTATTCAGACTATGGGAGAGTGAAATCTTTTAATCCGCCGGTGTTGTTGAATTCAAGCCTATAAAGCAGCATCACCCAGAATGATCCCTCTGATTGTGTCGATGCTGAGCTGATGGAATGTGTCTGTTCTTTCAGGATGTGCATGACTGCTATCTGGACCTGTTCCAAACCCATCTTCATTTTGTCTCCAACAACACAACTGGACTCACATACCAGGTAAAAGATGTAATCTTTTTGTTGTTGTTTTTTTTACACACAATAAACAATGCATACCACAGGCCGAAATGTAAACGAGCTCCATATATGTCCTGCTTGTGTCACTGCCTCAGGCACGAACTGTCGTTTGAGTTATGCGGTAATAGAGACGGATATTACTGATTTTCTATACTTTATGATGATGTAAAATGTGTCACCTCTCCATGCCAAAAGCGCCACACTAAATTTCAATCATAAAATTTGCTGTGACCTGTATTAATCGGGTTTTATTATGTCTGTATTCATTAACAATCATTAGTCACTGGGAGGTGACGGTAATAAACGTTCATTATTACTGAAAGAGTATTGTGCAACACTGAATGTGTCAAAGTGACATCTGAAGTGTCTGAAGTGTCTTTTATAACAACGTAACATTTGTTTAAAATTTGAAAATAACATCTTATTTTTTTATATGTTCTTAAGTAAAACCTTTTAAATTAAAGTTAATAAATTATATAAAATGCTATTATAGAATATGAAAATGTTATTTTATTGTTAACTTGTTTGTTACAGTTTAAAAAATAAATAAATATATATAAATGATTTTCTAACAGCTCTCTATATAAAATAATTATAGTCACTATAAAGTCAGGGTACTAAACTCACTATGATTTATTTTTGTTATACAGGGAACACTTCCTCTCAAAGAGCTCACAATTTGCAAGGTGCAGAACAGGAACAGCTTTGGTGATCCGCAGGAATTTGCATTCCAGATAAACGGTGAGTGTGCTTGATAATCCAGGGTGAAGCAAACAGGAAACGGCAGGCATGAAACAAAAAGATAAAGTGATGGGGAGATTTAGTTATCATACAAATAATTGCCCAGCACAATGTTTTGTGTTTTGCTAATATTTTATTTCTTACATTTTGGAGGTCTTTTCTTTTCTTTCTTTTTTTTTTTAAAACAAACCATGTTGTTCTCAGTGATATATTTAAGAAAGGAATTTGTGACTCTTAACTAATCAGAAAACATTGTAAAGCCACATTATGCAGGCCCAAAACCACTTCCCATGTTCGGACATTCCAGAGGTTCAAAAGTACTAACACAAAGTAAACCCTCCTACATTCGCCACTAGTCAAAAGAGAGATAAATTGTCTTCAAGACCCCCCTTTTTATACGACAGGTGCGCCTGAACTCGCTCAGCTGTGGTGCTACGAGGGCCCTTTCCCTCTTCACCTCTCCTTTACAGTTAAAGTACTCCACATTCCAGAGCACTGGACCTGAACACACAAGTTTGCTTATAAAAGTTTATGAGAATTTACCACAAAGATAATATTGACTTTATTGCTTTGTCATGCTGAGCAATCGACAAAACGCTTCTAACTATGCTTAACGTTCTCAGAAAATGAGTCAATGCGGCAGAGACTAAATGAAAATGAATTAAAGCTTAACCGTTATGTGATGTTAAGTCCCACTCTCCAAATTAGTGAATAAATCTTCTTATTTGCCACAACATTACATCAGATAGGACTCGCTGCTGTGTTTTGGATTGGAAAGATGATAGTCTTAGATGGCTGGGAGGGAGATTTGGGAATCTATGAGGCACACAGCAGCATTTCCAGTCCTGACTAAATATCTAATCTGGGGAAAAAAATGACCAAGTCTTGCACATGAACATATGGCTCTGCTAAAACTCATCACACCTAACTGGAAATGACTGTACAGGGCAGGTCAGTGTGGCTGATATCTATGCTGATAATGGCTGGAATGTGGGTCTGATAAAAGGGAGATTCCAGGTTTGATGCATACTTTCAGAATAGGTGTTTTCAAGATGGGACAACTGGTTTACTAAAAATGCATGGCATGTTGTAATGTTAAGGGCTCTTGAAACAGATTATTTGCTCTCAGGGTCAGAAGTGTCGACACTGACAATAAACAGAGCAATGGTATCTAGAATGCATCTTAAAAACGAGAGATTCACCAAAATGTTCAGCAACCTGTTGCAGGTTTTAAAGAGATCCAGATGGTCACTGCTCGTAGTCATCTGACCTAACCTCTGACCTCTTGTCTTTAACCTGTGTAGGGGTCAGCTTAAATCCTATCATCGTGTACTGCTCAACAGAAGAGGAGATGAACAACTGGTTTGGGCTTCTGAAAGAACAAATCGAGGCAAATGGTGGCAGTGCAATCGCACAGGAGACATACACAAGAATTAAGGTACTGGAAAATCAGAGTTACTTGTATTTGCTAGCTGGCAAATTGAAGTATAAGACAATGAACAGGAAAAAAAAAAAGGTGTTAATTCAGGTCAGAGTGACTAATGCTGGTCATTGTCCTCTGGGATTTCATAAGGGAGTGGTTTCTTTTGTGGTCACCTTAGCTGGATTTGAAAAAGACATGTTTTCTTTCCTGTTCTGACACATCATGCTATTGCAATAAGTGAGCTCACTGAGCCAAACATCCACATACCATAATTAGCAGGGACATGCAATCGAGAAGCAAAGATTTCGTTAAAAAATCCCCAATGCTAATGACACTAACTTATATTTCCCATATCATGAGACTCTTTGTGACAGTTTTTGCTTTTGAACATGGATTTAAAACCTGTTTTGCCTCCAAAGGTGCAGTGCTCAGAAGAGACCAAAGTGGAAAAGGAGGAGCTGAGGAACTCCATTAGTAAAGAGCCCATTTATGAGTGGGAGGGCTCCCAAAGAGAGAGTCTAGGGCCCATCACTTACGTCACGAAAGCCAGGTTACAACACATGCCTTGTCAGGTAAGAGCTCTCCTGGATTTTCTCTTCATCTTACCCTTTGTTTTGGTTTGATTATTTATAGAACCTGGAAAAAAAATGAAACAAACAAACAAAATATAGATATATATATATATATTTGCATAAATAAAGTGGCATAAAACAAAAGCATATATATACCGACTACACATGCAATACTGACTCAATGTATTAATCATACAGCAAAAAAAACAAAAAAACATTTATAACTCATAATATAAAGAAAAATACAATTACAGTGCAGTTCACTTAAACACTTAAACACTTATGAATTGGCATTTCACAACTGAGAATGACTCTAAAAAGGCTTTAAATGAATTGTGTGGTCTTAGCACAAGGAGGGTCTAATTCATTCCCATGCAAGCTCTGTTTACACCTAGGGTCTGTTTTGGCATGGCCACTTTCACACTACCCTCATTAGTCAAGAGTCTGCCTGGTTTCAGCAAGTCTCCTTGAACTGACAGCACACAAACACAAAGCACGCCAGTTCATACTAGTGGGACTGTAGTGTAATCTGATACCCGGTGTACGTGTGGCCAAATATCTCAACCTTTCCCAGAGAGTGAGTGAGGGTGATCAACTGATAGTCCTTCTTAAGTGTACTGTGAGAGCGGAGAGGATCTGCTTGTGGAAAGGGTGTGTAAACCAGTTGCTTGCCTCACACACTTCAATTGACTCACCCAACAGCTGTCTTTGAGCACACCCTGAGATAAAAAACACACACACACTCATAGTCGGAGCAAGACCTCTGGGAAACTGCTGTGCCAAGTGATGGTCAGCTTCTTAGATGTTATTAGGCTATAGAACAGTTCATTCAATTCCGCTCCGACAGCACTGTTTGTTTAACCCCACTTCGCTTGTCTGCATTTGCACGGCACGTCAGGATGAGCGCTTTCGAAAGGATTCTTCAAAGCCTTTGTGAATCTTTTGTTTCAAATCCATGATTCGTACAAAATCAAAGTCAGGTGACTGACTAAATTAGCCTTAGTGCTGTTAAAACTCTTCTAATTCTTATGATCAGCTAAATGACTTTATATAGGTCTATAACTGTTCTAGAGTTTTAACTGATTTTTGGCTAGTTGTATGATATTGGTTCAGTTTTAAGTTTCCATAAACTGAATAAAAAAGAAACAGCGTTAGTTAACTTTTTTGAATCTGTCTATTTAGCCAAGTAACCAAGCCCTTCTTTAAAAGAACACACATTGTATAAATTCATCATAATTATGTTTAATGATTTGTACATTACATTTAATGTACTGCACTTTCATAAAAGCAATTGTAATTGGTTGGTAAAAGGCTGAGCTCGTTGCACTTCACGTCAAAAGAATCCCTTTGATTCAGAATTTTCTCCCATCACTAGCCGTAAGTCAAAGAATAGTTCAATCAAACGATTTGTTCGTTATGATTTGATTCAATGATTGAGTCATTTAATCTGTCTTTCGATCAAATTCCAAAAACTTGTAATCGTTTGGGGACACAACTAATGTGTTGCTTACAGACCCACACCAGCTCTGCTGCTTATAGTTTGTTGGTGGACCAAAACTAGATAAAGTACTGCAATGAGTGACTAAAACAAGTTATTTAATATTAGCTTCTTGCCTATTTTACTGTAATGTGTGTGAGTGTATATATATATATATATATTTTTTTTTGGCCCTTTGTTATGTTAAATTTGCACAAAAATGGCTGCAATATAACAAAGAGTGAAAAATGTAAGGGGGTCTGAATACTTCCCGTACCCACTGTGTATGTATCTCAGCAGTAATTAATGTGATACAATTCCTCTGTTTGGCTGCAGGAACAGTATGACCGTCTGCTGGTGTTGTATCCCAACTATCTCATAATTCTGTCGGAAGAGAGTGATGGCCTCTTTTACAAGGTATCTCCAAATAATTTCATCTGCACAAACGAATACAGCAACAATGCATAATCCAGAGAGGAAAATAATTGTGAATGCATTTGCAATTGCAGGGTAAACTTCCTCTCAACATGATCACAGTTACAACTCCCTGCCAGGACATCAAGCCCAACACATTTATGATCGAGGGTGAGTTAACGAATCAAACCTCATCTACCGGATGATATAGTCCTTGGCAAAGATCTGATATGTGCCATAAAGATGATTGTAAACTCTGACTGGTTTCCTATCATGCTGTGCCCTGTTTCTGCACAAATGCATATATGAGACTCTAACTCTTGTGGGTTTTGTCATTAGGGAAGTTGATAAACCCTATCATCGTGTCCTGTCTGGACAAGAGCGAGTTCAATGACTGGATCCAGTATTTCAAAAGCGCTGACGTCCCCATTCTCAGCCCTCCTCCCCCTGTCTATGACATCATTTACACTCCAACACAGAAACAGGTGAGCTATCACTTCCATCTTTGACATGGTGTTGAATATCTTAGATACTGCGTGTAAATGCTGCGAGATATTCACTTTCTCCTCCATTACTCTCAGGCTCCAGAGTTTGACAGGTGGAGCGGGAGCAGCCATGGAGCTACCAACCCACTAAAACAGTCCCAGGACAAACGCAGATCCCATGAGCTCCAGCTGCCCATTGCCGATGACAACCCTATTTCCCCTGGTTATGCTGAGCCTATCTGTGTAAGTGTCTATCTCAACAACCCAAACTCATTAACATCAAGCCGTGAACATATTTGTCCATCCACAATGGGTTCTCCTAGTTTTCCAGGTGAACTGCTCATGCACAGATTCATTTCACATTTAGTATGAAATTGGTTTAGCTAGTGATTATCCACAGATATTTAATTTAAGGCATTATTCATAAGATTGACTTTTTTGTTTATTTTGGAGGAGCAGCACATGTGGTTGCGAACAAGATCAGCAGTGTTTCAGTTGAGCTGTTAATAATTAACATGTGAGCAATCAATTTCCAGTGTGTTACCACCTACAAGAACCTCATGAATTATTACGAAACACTATTTACCAAGTATCCTCCAAATGTATCCATAATATATTCTTTGATCTACTTTTAAAATCACATTTGAGATGTATACATACACAACCCAACAATTTACTTAACAGAAGCATTTGATGATGTTCATTAAAATCCATTCACAGCGTATTTTTTTTTATGTCTGTGAAGCTAAATATTGTTGATTGAAACAGAAGAAAATGCACGACTAGACCTTTTCTGCACTAGATTTTATCCACTGAAATTATTTGGACGGTGGAAAGTTGTTGAACAGAGTACAATGTTGCTTGTGATCTGGTGGTTAATCAGTTTCTGTGCTGTGTGTATTGGTACAGTTAATTTCCAGCAGGCCTAACTCCTCAGACACGCAGTACTCGGCTCACCTGGGCAGCAGGAGCAGCAGCTTCTCCTCTCGAATCCGACCGGCCCCTGACCACCGTCCTGTTTCACTTCACTACTCCTCCTCTCCTCACACATCCTATCTTGCTTCAGAGGGGCTTATGTCACCGGTTTACAACACGCCGTACAGTTCGGTGCACAGCAACGGGAAGGCCCCACTAGTCAAGGTTAGCAAAGCATGACTATAATCAGATGCCCTACTTAGTAAATTTTTTAAATGCAAATACAAGTGGAATTTGCATTATTTGCATCAGTTTGGCTTTTGGGTTATATTTTCCCATCTGTTCCCAAACTTATATTTTCCCATCTGTTTTTATTCAGTCAAACAGCTGGAGCACGCCACAGACAAATGTCAAACACCAGCTCCTAGTAACACACCGCCACTCGGAATTGATCGGCCACCGCAAACCTCTCTCGCCCCTTTATGACGACCCCAGCACCCCCTGTATGTATCCTCTGGAGGAGAGCTCTGCACATGCGTCGGTAAGTGGGTCAGGATATCAGATCCGCTCTCTCACTTGACACCGCGGTGACCAAACACCCCGAAAGCGGGGGCGCTGGTTTGATGAGCTAAAGCCATGGAAAGTCCCCATAGCCTACATTACTTATTGATCCATCCAGATGCATAATGAAAAAGGCTGCTGAGCGAATGAGACGAAGTGTGATGCCTTCTTACTTGCGCATATTTCTATACGGAATGCAGGTTTACACTTGTTGGGTTTTCAAACCTGGATTACATAACTGGTTTAGGTCTAAATCCTTTAATCAGCGGAGTACGTCAGGTTTAGTTCACAATGCTATCTTTTAAAGCACCCTTTTGAGGCAGTGCAAATCTAATGAAGTGCATTTTTTCTGCTATGCAGCACTCTTCTCGGGGCTCCGTGGAGCAGTCGTATCCTCCTCTCCCTCCTCCCTCCTTCCGGCTCTGCACTCCTCCTCTTGGGCGGAAAATCAGACACGGCCAGGCCCCGGAGCCCGAGCTGGTCAGCAGTCAGTGGGCTGATGAGCTACGTGCCCAGGCCGTTTCCAAACTGAGGTTACTGCCCGCCCCAAACCGACAGCCAGAACACATATCTAAGGTAATGGGATGGTAGTCGATTTCCTGTCAGGACTTCTATTTTTTATTGGGGCTTTCATTATGATAGTAGGATAGTTGTATCACGCAGACGTTGTTTCCCAAAAAAATCTTAATTTTTGTTAAGTCATTGTACGATTGAATTGTATTTTTTTATGTACACTACTGGTAAAAAAATTGTGGCTGGTAGGATTTCTTAATGTGTTAAGGCTGCATTTATTTGATTAAATATATAGTAAAAACAGTAAAATTATCAAATATTACAGCTAAAATAATTTCAAATAGTCTAATATGCTGATTTAGTTCTTAAGAAACATTTCTTGCTGCTTTAATATTTCTGTGGTAACCATGATATACTGTATTTATCTTTCAGTATTCTCTGATGAATAGAAAATGCAAAAGAAAAGAATTTATTGAAAATAAATATTTTTTTTGTAACATCATAAGCTTCTTTAATTTCTCTTTTGATCAATTTATTTACCCCATTGCTGATTAAAAAAATCTTACTGTCCTCAATTTTTTTAAAATATGCAAAATGTATATTGTAATGGATTAATATGAAAGAGAGTTTTGTAGGTAGCTGCAAAACAGTATGTGAAAATGATCTCTTGTTCTGTCTTTTACAGAGAGGTTTCTCAGGTCACACTCTCATTGAGGCGCAGCAGATATCTTACAGTTACTCACCAGGTGAGAATTTTTGACATGCTGAAGTTAGGAGGCAGTTACAGCACCACAATGGCACAATGTTACGCATTTCACGGATGTAGATGTAGATACTAAAGTTATACAGCGAGTTGCACGACCAGTTTTGTGGCCACAGGTTTTGTTTAGCGTGTGAAATGGTGACCTAGATCATCAGTATGTTTTGTAGATTGTTTCAACTGATCAATTTTTTTTAGTTTTTGTCTAATTAGGCCACATGTATACACACACTCATTGTCGGGTTTAATGACAGCACCATAAGGAGGAAATAATCCATGGTGACACGTGCATAGGCCAGACTCTTACAGCACAGCTAATAAGATGGTTTTAGAATGACCTTCTCCTGCACACACACACACAGTGTTTGATGGGGTGTGGTTGTCCAAGCCGGACATGGCAGTGGAAACAAGAGTGCACATGAAGGGGGCATGTGTGTGTGTGTATGTTTGTGTGTGTAAGACTGAGTCTCAGGCCCAGGGTATTTTAAATGACAGCACTGCAGGTGGCACATGAAGGAAAGACCAGCGAATGGACAGAATTACCACAGAGGGTGATTTAAAGCACACAAGTGGGACATCCTGCAAGACATTTAGAGCCCTTCTGTGGAAAAGAACACTACAAAACGATATGTTAGATCTTAAATTAGGGCATGAAGTTATTTAGATGGCTCGGTTTACTAACTTCTTAAACTTGGCATGTGGATTTTGAAATTTGCAGGAAGTTCATTTCATAAGAGTAGGGTTCCTTTCAAAAGTTGAAAACAGGGAAATTTAAAAAGTCATGGAAGAATTAAACTAAATGTTCTAAGTATTCAAAGACATTAATCATCGTCTTTTGTTTCTTACAGATGACTCTTACCTTCAGCCGGTGGATCCAGATGACCAGGAAATGGACTATGATAACATATGGGAGTTTGACCCGGATAATGGGATGATTCAGCCTCTGCCTGGACCTTTACCACACCGGACACCGGCTTACTTTGGAGCTCAAGGCCTGGGCGCTGTGACAACACAGCAGAGATGGTCATAAAAGAGAACAATGGGCTTATGCCCGTCCGGACTTGCACACATAGCAGACTAATCAAAGCCACACATGCACACTGGGCATGTTTTCACCGAGGGCCGGCATGCCCAACCATCTGGATATTCACACTTTGTTTATTCAGTGGCTGTATGACATATTTTTCATGTGTAATACCCTTTATTTTTGTGGTGATGGTATCAGACTGCTGTATGCATTCGGTACGAACAAGTGTATTACAATGATTGACGCATTTATGTATATATGTATACAAGAAAAATACTTAAAGGTAGCATTTGGGAGTTTTGGCGTTTAGTCTAGTTTATGAGTCCTACAAACTATTGGAAATTGTGATTATATGCATATTTTTTTAAAACATTACATGTACATTACATTATGTAAATATGTTATTTTTCCTATTTAAGTTTTAAATGTAAGCTTTTATTATTGTTGATTAATATTATTTTATTTTATTTATACTTCTTTCATTATGGCCTTCTACATTTTGTGGAAGTTATTCATTAGAAAAGACATCTGTGCTGTTTTAACATTGTTTGTGACAAATAAACAGAGATAAAACAGTTGTAACACAGCTTCACTTTTAATATTAATGTGTTGGTAATCTTTACATTTTTAAATGATTGGAAATATATATATATACACGTTATTGGACCACCTTTACTATCTACTCTGAACAATATGTATTTAATTTTAAATTGTAACATATTTAGATGTAACTTTAGCATGGGCTGGATGAGTTATTAAAAAAGGGGGAGAGAGGGGCACCTATTGCTATCAGAAGTATATATTAATATTTAAATATATTTTTATAATGTCATTAATATAAAATACCAAATCTATATTATTTTGACAAATTAATTTTTGAAAGATGAACGTGTACAATTTTTGATAGAAGAAAGTGAACATCTAATAAATGCAAATATTACATAAAAACCCCATAAATATTAAGAATTCAGTAAAATACTACTACTACTAGTAGTACATCATGCCATTCAAGTATTCTGCAGTCTACCAATTCTCAAGGGCCTATCTTACCCAAAAACCTTTTTCTTCAAAATAATAGGCAAAATATAACTTTTATCCCAGAAATAACAGCACTGTCCACAGATGATCCCTCATTATAAATAAAACTTGTCAATGTTTCATTTGACTGAATCTAAAGTATGTTGCTTTCGAATGAAAAGACAAATTAAAAATAACATATTCATTATTACTGAAATGATATTTTGTGTCATATGGTATAAGGCGGCGGCTAAGGTGGGTGGGTGTGTCCTTATTGAGGCCTTTAACTCAGTGTTCTGTTGCCACCTGCTGGTAACATTTGAAAGTAGAGGATACATTAAACGTCTCAACGGGGTAATAAGCAGATACTTTTTTTTAACTTCAACATAACCTTAAATCTCAGTTTACATTTGATTAAAATTCCATATTAGTTCCCCTCAATTATAACAAATGCTGAATTTTACAATTTGTGAAAAAAAAAAAACCTTTTAAGGCTTATTGTGCTCGACTAACTGTTTAGATCCCTCTAGTGGACAAAATAAGCATTACTACTAAAATACAGTTAAATAAACCGATAAATAAAAAACACTTTAAACTCATTTAAATGCTTTCCAATAAGCATAATATTTATTTATCCTACATGAAAACTCAGAACACCATATGCATAAACAAATCAAATGATGTTTTCAGATACGAAGTGACATCATCATAAGGGTTTATGATTTGATATTTAGATGGTCTATAAATACACCAAAATAATTTGGCCCAGCAAAAACTACAGTATCCTAATAGTATCACAATAAACTGTCTTATTTGTACATAGACATTAGCATTTCCATTGAAATCTCTCCAAAGGTACCCTTATTTAGACATACATGTCCGTCTTGCATCATAACACCTTCATAAGCATCTCATTATCAAATATTAATCAACATTCTGTTGCTTTCCTCACAACGTACAACAGCATTCACTGCAAACAGTGAATCCACAATATCTCAGAATCAGAAAAAGAGCTTTGGTCATTTCATAAACAAACTACATTGTTATTTAAATCTGGATATGAAGATTATTGAAATGCCACTGGCCTGAAGTCACAGTTTTTTTTTCTCATATTTTGCTATTATATATCAACTGAGTTCATCAGCAATAAACACACACCTGAGAATGATGGAAAATGTCATGCATGCACAAGTCTGATATTCGCAATGACCCTTTTGGATTACATGGAAAAAGGTAGATGTGACTGAAATCAGATCCGAGGGCTGTGCTGTGCTACAAAGTTATGCTGGCTCTATCTGACGCAAAGGAGTTTTTCCAGAGACCTCCTCCCTCTTGTGTCTGCGCAGATATCGTATGGCAGAGAGCGCACTGACGTTTGCAAGTAGAGCTGAGTAATAAAAAAAACACAGATATTACTTGCATTTTTATTTCTAAATCAAACTTTCATCTAAATCAAAATATTTGATTTAAATAACTAAATAACTAAAAAGCTAAACGAATGACTTTATTAATCCTAACCAGGAAAATAAAAACACATACCAGCTTTCCAGGTGTCTGATCCTGAACCAGTTGATTTTAACACCCACGAGGCAAAAGCAATACAAACCAAGCACATATCTGCCTGTTTAAGAGGCAAAAATGGAACATCCAACCCTAGAAGAGAAGCACCAAAAACAGAAAAACAGTGCAGTGTCATTTAATGGTCAAAAACTGTTTACAAATAACATATTCAAAATCGAATTAGTTTCCTGAAATCAATACAAATAAAACCAGCTTACTTTGAGATACACACTATTATGTCAACATCTTAAAAAAAAAAGCAAAAACTGTAATATTCTTAAATATTATTACAATTTTAAACAGCTGTTTTTGATTTAAATATATTTTGAAATGCAATTTATTTCTGTGATGGCAAAGCAGAATTGTCAGCAGCTATCATTCCACATGATCCTATAGAAATCATTCTAATGTGCTGAATTGAAAAGAACGTTCAAATGGACAACATATTTTTGAAACATTTTTTTGTAACAATGTATGAGTAAAAGTCGTGATACGTTGGTCAATATAATGCATCCTTGCTAAATATTCTCATAAAATTCTGATATATACTGTCACGTAATATGAATATATTAGTAGGCAGGCAGTGATTTGACATTAAATGATAATCTATGGCTGAATATCAAGTGTCCCGATGTTCCTGGAGTTTTCTCTATTTTTACTTGTGCTTTAAAGTGAAACATGTTCCTAAATTCTGGCACATGGCTGATTTGAGAAGCTGCCCAGCAGGAGTCAAGGCTGATTTGCACGTACTACCATTCCATCAGCCTAGGCATGGCTCTACATGTGACTAGGTACTCTTAGTCAGCAGCTTTTGACAGAAAAGAGGTGAGAGTTGACAAACATTACAATCATTTCCAGACAATTTAGAGATTCTAATGTTTTTCTTATTTTAGGATTAGGTTTAAAGGAAACAAAAATGACACATAGTGTGCAATTTGCTGTGTGTTTGTGCAAAATACTATATGGTAGAAGTTCTTACTTGGATCGGCAACAACTGTCTGCATCTCCATGCATGTCTTCTGCTGTTCAGCCAGCTGCTGGAAGATACGGTTCTCCAGGTTGAAGAGCAAGGAATCTGGAAAAGGGGTCCCATCAGGGCTCAAGGCATTAATAGGTTGAATGATTCCTTTGTGAAATGTCTTCACAGGGACAAGTTCCCCAGAACATGTGTTCCCTTTAGGGACAGTAAAACCTGTGCGTCGAACTTGTCTAAGCGAAAGAGGGTTCGTCCAGAGGAAGTCGCTCTCATCTTCAGACAAGAAGTGCTCGTACATATCAACAGGATCGTGGTTGGGAGACTTATAGTCAAACCGTGTCACTACCTTGATTGCTGCATTGTCATTCTCATCATCTTCATCTGAACTTACAGGGGAATCAGGGAAGAAGTAGTCGTATGCCTCTGGGAACTGAAGGTTTCTGTTAGCTGAGCGGGAGCAGGAAAATATAGGAATCATTTTATCACCCTCTGACTCTTCCACAAGTGGAAAAACGAAACTTCCAGAATCAAACTCGGAGAAAAAATGGTCATAGGTCTCAGGTAATGAGGTGCCGGTCTCATCAAGGTATGAGGCAGCTATGCTGTCTGCACGAGACGCACAACGTTCAGGTTCATCCTCACCAAAGAAATAGTGGACTATTTCAGAAAATGTTATACCACTGCTTTCTATTTCTTCTTCGTCGTCAGAAAAGATCTTTGAGCCGGACGTGTTGACATGGTAAAAAGGATCCATAAAGTCATCTTCTACCTCTGAATGGATTGAATGCATCGAGGCATTTCTCAGGATTTTTCTGATTGGTTGAGTATCTAGAGCTTGCAGATTCTGCACAGACATGTTCTTACACATTCTTCTGAGGCACTGCTGAGCATTTGCCGTGTAGAGATGTTCAGGAGGAAGAGCGGTTTCAGAACTTATGTGCACCATTTCATCACCCACAATCACTGGATCTGGATCATTCTCCCACATCACACCACAAGAGCTGGGAAACTCACCTTCCTCTTGCTTAGGAGCAGATGGGGTGTGAAGCTGTGCTAGGTCTTCATCCAGATCAGATATGTAAGACATGTCTCCACTTGAGCGGTCCTGTTTAGAGTCATCAGGTTGCGTAAAGTAGCCTGAGTCTGCAGCATCTGTAATGTCTGCTATGCTACCGTCTTCAGGCTGGGTCAGAATGCTGGGGTGCTGGGCATTACTGATCAGCCGCAGACGCAGTATGTCATTGATGGTTAGCTTCTCCATTTCATTCCAAAAGGAGGAGATAGCAAACACAGGACATTGAGGTTGATTTGAAGCTTCAGGAGAAACATCCTCTTGATCTTTGGTTTCACTTTTCAATTCACTAGAAGAAGTTTCTCTAGAGACTGTTTTTTGAGGCAACTCTGAAACATCTTGAGAAGGTTCTTCAGTAAGCATTTCTTCTGAAGGACCACTAGATATGATAGACTTTCCACAAAATAGCTGTTCACTATTTTTCCTGGCTGAAACAGCAACTTCATTATCACTCATATCTCTCTTATCTTCTGATTCATTTGCATTCCTTGACTTTATGGATGAGGCATTCACAATTAATACCTCACTAGTTTTATTGTTGCTTTTTATAAGACTTTCATCTGCTCCGTCATTAATATAATCAGACATATGACTCGCTGTCTTTGCATTCGTCTGACTTACAGGTATATTTGTGTTTATTTCAGTGGTTTCAGAAGCCAAATGGTTTTGAGATTCTGAAATGTTCTCATAAATACCTGCTTTCCCATTTTGAAAAGCCTCCTGTGAACAAGTAAAGGTTTCTGGACTGTTTTCATCTGATGATGATTTTGCTCTATCAATGTTGTCGGATAACGAAAAGCTTCTTTCTTCAGTAGCTGAAATCTCTACTATATTACTACTGCTTGAAATTGTTTGTTCATTTTTTAATGGTGAATAGTTAATTTCATTTTCTAAACAGGATAAATCTTTGTCCTCAGTCAATTTAGATGCTGTAGAGGAAGGAGGCTCTGTTGAATCAACATCAATGAAAACGCTAGGAGATAATAAGGATTTCCTCTGACATCCTGCATCAAAATTATCACTTAGAGGTGCTGATAAGGTCTCTGTAATACCGTTCCTGCTCTCTCTTAAGTGCACAGCAGGATCAAATTGAATGGATTCGGTTATATTTAATCCACTTTCTTTTACATTCAGAACTTCATCTATCGGGGGCAATAATGACAGCTCACAAACCTTTGCTTTCAATTGGGATGTATCATGCATGCTTTTGGAAATAGTATTAAAGCTTACGTGTCCAACTTCCGGCTTTGGAAGTGTGGTGCCTAAATTACTGGTAAAAGACACTGGCAAGCTTTTTGAAAACTTAAAATCAGACGAGGCCTCCAAGTCAAATGTGTTTCTTAGCTGTAAATAATCAGTATTATGTGCAATTGAACGTGTTTTAATTCTTTGAAGTGATAGTTGCTCTGTCTTCCAGACATTTGCAGGAAGGTTGCTTATCTCTTCCTCATGAATAAACATCTCTTCCTCTGATTCACTTTTCTGGTAGTGGATCTGTGCCTCATGTCCTTGCTCTACTGGTTCAACAATCATTCTCTTTTTCTTCCTCCTCTTTCTTCTTGAAGGTGACACTGGGATCTGACCGAATGGCGAATCTTTAGAGTCAGAACTACTTATAGCATCCAGTTGAGCAATGTTTTGTCTTGCTGTATATGGGTCAATCACATCTTTCCTATTAACCATTACCATCTTCTCTTTGTCAGATTGCTTTGCTTGAGGTATAAGCTGTAGATCTTTGCTGAGGCCGCTACATCTTCCCTGTTTCTCATGCTTCATTCTTACTGTAATTAGGGGTGTTGTCAATAGCTTCCTTCCAATAACTACCTCTGTGTCAGACTTTGATGCACTTTCGTCTGCATAAGCAGATGTGATCTCTGGTGATTTTTCTGAGACTATATCACCCCAGGTATGAACCGCACCCAGTTTAGTGATTTCTCCTCTAAGATTGGGCTTATTTCGGCCAGATGGGCCAGACAGAATATCCTGCTTATCAATCAAACCCTCCAGATGGCCCGTCGTCTCACTTCCACGAATGATAATGTGGCTTTGTTCCAAGGGCTGCTGATTTTCTGTGACACTTTTTAACTGCTCAAAAAATAGATTGACAGTCTGAAGGTGCAAGTCCTCCTCACTGCCAGAGAGAACCTGCTCTGGACTACGTATTCCGTACTTGCTGAGGTAATTACAGACAGGTGAACCCTCACAGTCTGGCGGGCCATCAATCTGAAGGTCTGGATCCGGGTCTGTGGATGCTGTGCCCACGGCTGGGGTCCTGCTTCGAAAGAGGCAGCCCATCTCATCAATGTCACTCATACCTGAGTCCTCTCGGCTGGCAAGCACCGGAGAGAGCATGTCACAGTCCTCGCACTCCTGAAAAAAACAGTCCCAATCTTGGTCGGAGATGTGCACACTGTATTCAAAGTCGTCCATCGACACACAGGTGGTTCTGAATATACAAATAAAACAAGAATTAATCAATGAATGAATGACATGGTTATCTAGTTATTAAATTAATCTATCTTTTAAATTAATCATGCATTTAATCAAACTCTTTGAAAAAAAAACAACAACACTTTTCACAATTTCTTTTACTCTTACCACTGGTAAGCATGCATGGGGAATCATATATGCAGAATCCACTGTTTTTGTTCACATTTAGATTTTTTTCCAGGACTGAACAATATAAATTTAATATTAATCTCACAGCAGAAATCTGTACATTACCTGTTCAATGGTGTAAATGTGCAAAAGTCCCAGAGCAGTTAGCCTGTCACACCACTTCAGTAGCCTGAGGTATAGTAAATGCCCTTTGAAGTGTGTCCTTCCGACTAAGAGCGGTACACCACAGGCCCTATGATTTGTTATAAATAGAATGGTGTTACACATCACGTAATACACGCAGCACTTTCTCTCTCACTCTCTGACACCTCCCAACAGCCCTCCAAACAAATGTGTACAAAGTGAACACCTTAATGGTTACAAAAAATTTGCTTTGTCATAACTGGCAAAATGTAAATATATACTCAAATTGTTATTTTAATAACAATATAGTTTTTTTTATATTGAAGAACTAGTTAAAATTTAAAAACAATGATAGGCGAAAAAAAAACTAAGGACGGTTTTTGTTAATTTATTTTTAATGTTTACTTCTTGTTTTTTGCATTTATATTA
>JAUMHP010000080.1:9049014-9069908 GCA_032361065.1 Enteromius trimaculatus
GCATGTATACAAATACACATATAGTTGTAATAGTTGTAAAAGTCATTGAAAGCCTTTCTTTTCGTATTCCAAATACATCACAAGTTCTAAAAAAACATTCTATTGTACAATACCAAAAACCCATCAGACATACAAAACGTTTATGGTATATGTACTGAAGGTATATTGTAGCATTTCATTTCTGCTTCCACTGACAAACCATTTGGCAGCTATGTTTCGTCACAGGTTTAGCGGGGAAGGCAAAGGATTGTATTGCCTGCAGTCAAAAAGATTCCATCAGCTGACACAGTGGAGGACTCTATCGAAAGGTCATATGATTGTGCCTGTTGCCAGATTTCTGCTGTGATATCATGTGTATATATGCAGGGTCTTTTTTCCAGCTGCTTAGAAACAAGTCATGGCGGATTGCACTCAAGGTATTAATGTCACAGTCAGACGCATTCACATGTGATGGCCTGACATGTCTCTTCAGCACAGTGCTTGAACCACATGCTGCATATTATACAAGGACATCTAAAGACAAAGATGCAAGGAAACCAGATCATCAATTATAATTTTACAAAGCTAAATTGTATATTTTTCTGAGCTGTAACATTAAAGGCAGTGCTCGACGGTTTTCAAAGTCATGGGTTTGATTCCCAAAGAAAGCAAGAAATTATCAAATGGAAAGGTCAACTTTAAATACAATGTTAGTTGCTTTGGATAGTATCTGGTAAATGCATAAATGTAATTTTGCAACAGATTCATCAAAAACTGACACATTTTACAATGATTTCAAACTGAGCAAATAATGTGTGCATCATTTGTACACAACTGCTCGTGTTGGCTAGTGTCCAGCAAAAAGGCTGAATGGCAAATAGGGTCATGTTTAGAGACATCGAGATTATAAATGTAGACAGTAGGATTAACTAATTTGGCCAAATTGTGAATGCCATTAAATCATTATAATATTAAGATAACAGATCTCCCTTCATCCCATTATCTACAGAGATCTAAGCGGCGTCTCGTGCCCTTCTGCTCTTCTCCAATTGTCTGAACTCCACAGACAATCAGAGGACAAACTGTAGCAGGTTTATCTTACATGTAATGTTTCAAAAATATGAAATGTGAGAACAAAAGACTATATCAAATAACAAGTCAGTAGCACTTGGAGTCCCTTTTCTTTCACAGGAGGAATGTTATTTAAGTCTTTCTGAAGTGAGAAGTTTGCTTGACATTCAGACCAACAAAACCCACTTTGCATTCACTCTTTTAATTATTCATGACCTTTATACATTTGATTCTGGCTTCTGTGGGAAAACATTCCCGAAACCAATTAACCAACCACAGACCGGGCACGTTGCCCAGCGAGGTCCTACACTATCAATTCATCAGAGCTTTACTGAGACAGAGGGGTAAAGGCCTTGTCTAGTGAGTTTACTGCACCTGGGGCGGTGGGCTGTCTGAACGCGGGTGGGATACTGTTTTCATCAACAGGATTAAGCTCAATAAATCCGTTTCTGGGATTAAGATTGGGATCTGTTTTGACTACTTAGCAGTGGCTAATACAGTGGTGTTTCTTCTCTAATTGTACTGCTGTTTCAGCTGCAACTATTCATTGCCTGACTTTTCAATCCCTTGTAAATAGAAACGCCCAGGTCAAGTGACAGTTTTTCAACAAAGCATGGCATTGCATCTCTTTTTCAGTTTTGCATGTGACGAAAGACACTGTTACAGTTTTTCTTTGAGAAAACGATCTGAAATTGATGCTCGTCTGCTCTGAAATCTTACGTTTTAAATAATGGTGCAATTATTGCTACAATTGCTAAATGTTGTACATTTAAATAAAAGAATTGGGCATTGTTATCTGTATGTTTAGTTGTTTATTGAAGACGTACATCTTAGTTTTAAACACAGGACTTCTCCATGTTACAGCAATTTTATTCTTGAGTTGTTCGCAATGTAAAAATGGCTATTAAGACACTAAATAGAATAAAAATCAATGTTTATAGTTGGTTGGCTAGGTAAGATCCTGGTCCATCTCTGTATAGATAAAAAATAGTTCTCAACCTTTTTTACTCAATATTCAATTCAATATATGATCATTTTTTTAGCATTTTAATTTAACATTACATTATTGTAACTTCCTTTAAATTATTTTAATTATTTAAATCTAACCATTTGTTGAGAGAAACACTGGAGTATAAACTTTTGACCTACCCGACAAAAGTCAAAATCTGTTTTAATCATTTCTGAAAAAAAAGTAAGATATTTAATGGTTTTAAAAGATGTTTCTTTTGCTCATCAAGGCTACATTTATTAGATTAAAAATCCAGAAAAACTGTAATATTGTGAAATATTATTTCAATTTAAAATAACTGTTTTCTGTGTGAATATATTTTAAAATGTAATTTATTCCTGTGATACAAAGCACCATTACTCCAGTCATCATTGTCACTTTCAGACCTTTCAGAAACCATTCTAATATGCTGATTTATTACTATAATTGTCAATGTTGGAAACAGTTGTGCAGCCAAATATATTTCTGGAACCTGTGATTTACTTTTCAGTTTTTTTTCTCAGGATTCTTTGATGAATAACAAGTAAAAAACAACAGAATTTTTACCAAATATAATACATTTCTAAAATGTAAATCTTTGCTATAACTTTGTTTCATTTCATAGATCCTTGGTTAATAAAAGTATTCATTTCTTTTAAAGAAAGAAAGAATAAATCAAAAATTGATCCCAAACTTTTGAACAGTAGTGAAACAGTAAACTACTGTAACAGTGGTTTTGAACATTATTATCCATTTTCAATAAATGCTTCTCTTTATAATATTTTAATGATCAAAGAATCCTAAAAAAACTAAAAAACAGCTCAACTGTTTCCAACACTGATAATAATAAATCATAAGTAATGCTGATTGTATCACAAGAATAAATTACATTTTAAAATATATTCACACAGAAAACAGTTATTTTAAATTGAAATGATATTTCACAATATTACAGTTTTTTCTGGGTTTTTAATCTAATAAATGCAGCTTTGATGAACAAAAGAAACATCTTTAAAAACCTTTAAATATCTTACTGACCCCATATATACTTCTTGTATCTTTAATAACATAATTATTTACCTATTTTACACATATATCTGACAATCACTGCAATTCCATATATCAGCAAATCTCTTAAGTCAGTGTACTTCTCATAAAAATGAAGACACACTTTGGTAGCTAATGCACATAACTTGTTGCCACATGGATTGATGTTTCACTGTGCTTCACTCTCTGAATAAATTAAAGATTCAACGGATATCAAATTTGTCATCAAGCCTAGATAAATTGTCATCCAAAAATCACAAATCAGGCCTGAGACTTACTGTCTTAACAGTAAGAAATGATTTTTGGATTACAAAATGCTCTTAAACTGTTGCAGTTTCTAGTAAAGTAAACAACAACCATTAACTGCAAATTTTATTAACAAACTAAAAAAAATAGAGGTATATTCTTCACTTGCGTGGGTAAAACTTAACTTACACAACGAGTAGCCTATTCTTCACTAACGTTAAATATAAGACAAAGTTACCTCAGGACCTACGCATCATTCTCAGTTAGCTGACCTAAAAAACTTAGCGTACATGTCGACAGATTCTGTCAACACAGGTACTGTATTGTGAGAATGCGCCCCACTTTGTCATGTCGTTATCTTTACCTGTGAGCCGGAGCCACTAAAATGCATTTACTGAATGCAGACAATGAGGGAATGTGACGGGCCGGTGCTCGGAGCTCATCGCTGCACGCGGGAGCAGATGACAACAAATGCGCATTGTCTCGTGAAAGCACCTGAGCGCGCTGCCATAGAGGTCACCAGGACCTCAACCGCGCTTTACTCAATCCTATTATTTACAAAAGCTTGAATGTCCTTTAAGGAGGATAGGAACTGCTCATTTCAGATTCTCAGAGGGTTTCAGTTATAGGCTTACTTGATGATTGACTGGATTTACGAGTGTCAGGTTCCAACTAACGCACACTAATAGTATTAAAAGGCTACTAATAGTAATAATTTACTATTATTAATGTAAAAAACGGGCAATTCTCAACTCAGGGCTTTAAACAGTGGAAAAGCGAACACTTAAAACATGTTTATTTATTTTTAAAGTGCGAAATAATGTTTTGAATAATGGTTAACTTTTCTTTTTTTATTTTTCAGATGAGGGTATTCAACACTCTTAAAGCGATCACTTAAAACATAATTTAATTAATAAATTGCGAAATAATGTTTTATTGATTAATTAAACATTTACACATTTACACGTGAAGATAACTTCTGCAGAATCTACGCATGCAATCGCTCTGCAAATGTTGTCCACTGTTGGCCACAAGGTGGCAGTCGAGATTCATATTTCAACAGAGAGAATATTGTTTAGATCATTGTGTAAAATTTATTTGTAGGCTACATGTAATAATACCCCGGTGTGTGTTAACCGACCCAATTCTTTGTTTTTATCAATTTATGCATTTCATGTAGACATTACCATTTACTTTTAGTCTGTTTACTTTTTATTCCAATTACACTGAATTGCATAATAGAATATTACATTAACTAATTTTATTGTCAGCAGGCTTGAAGTGTTGCATGTCAGTTTAATTATGTTCCGCTTTCAAGCTTAGGCCTATTGAAAATAGTCTTGCAAATCTCACACTCACACAGAGTCTAGTTA
This sequence comes from Enteromius trimaculatus, assembly GCA_032361065.1. NCBI lineage: Eukaryota > Metazoa > Chordata > Actinopteri > Cypriniformes > Cyprinidae > Enteromius > Enteromius trimaculatus. The sequence goes on from JAUMHP010000080.1 coordinate 9,053,719, forward strand.
TAAGTCTAGTCTAGGCATTATTTTTGTGTTTTTACACAAAGCTCTGTGTCTTTATATTAAGTATTTAATACAAAGGATAAATCCAGGCGACTTTCTCTGACTCATAAGTCTGGCTGTGATCCACAATATACCTCACTCAGCAGAGGGCAGGCTGTGCTCCCCACTTCCAGGCCTGGGAGGAATCATCAGGGAAGGGTCTCAGACAGCCTTCCTCTTCATGGTGAGTCACTTCTGAAGCATTAAAGGTCATACAGGCAGGAATAGGATGAGTGTTATTTTTAGTTTAATAAACCACCTCCATTGTCCTATCCTGTTACGAGGATTTTGGATGACTGTGTAATATGATCCCATTTATTCTTTTCAGGGACTCAGCTTTCATTAGAAATTATGCTTCTGGATAAAGCACATATGGAAATTTCACAGCAGTTTAGGATTAGTGTTGAATAAACACTAAACTATGTCTGTCTGAATGACTCGGTTTTGGCCTCCCATCAGTTTAGTCCCTTATCAAGTTTTCAGACAGACATGTGGCCTCCATATGTGACAAAATGTGCGGAAGCTTGTCAATTACTAAAGTTAACACACAGTCATTTTTAACCCTTAAATTTACTTCTGTGTAAGGTCAGGATCACTCACTCCGGTTCTGATAATATTTTTTGCTTTAATAAAACCAGTTAATGTACCACACAAAATGAATTATTAGGAGTTCCCACAAAGCATTTTATTTTTACTGACCGGTGAGCTATTATAACAAAAAGTATGTATGCATTAATATCAGGCAAGCCCAGGTGGGGGGTTGACAGGAAATGTGATTAAAATCCTTCCAGACAGACGCACTGCATCCTCTCAACCTCCTGCATGGCTTGTGTGTTTGCTCTGAGTTAAACATACCAGGACTGATCACAGATCCATTCTCCGCTTGTGGAAGTGTTTGTTAATGAGTGATCTGATGACAAAGGTCTGACAGACCCTCTACCACACACAGGCTGATGGCTCAACCTGTTTCCCTGAGGTCGTCCGGGTTATCAGTGGCCACGAAACAATGGGAACCGACGGGGCCAGGCACTGGCCAGCTCTAGCTTTGACATGCTGCATGCCTACAGACCTATACAAACCAGAACTGGACACACGGCCCTCTTCACTCACCCTGTCACTCATCATGGCTGATAACAAGAGCAGGGCTGTCACTACTCATTCATTTAGCCACGCCATGAATGGACTGAGAGTTGCCCTCTGACCTCTCAGATCTGCAGCTATTACTCCTCACAGCCCAATCAGCTGTGGACAGAGAAACAATGACCTCTGTAAGTGCTGAATAGCACTGATGAAAGATATTACTTGGTATTTAAGATTAGCAAAGTATATACTTATGGCCATGGCCTAGATTTTGCAGATGAAGAGCGTTTATTATTTTCAGGACTGATGTTATTGGAACAGTTGTTGAATACTTTGGAAGTGATTTATATTGTAAATATACATTGTCAAATCGTGAAAGATGCTTTATCAGGATAGTTTCTTTGTAATGGCTTAATTTAAGTGAGTCTCAAGACTTATTTGTAGTTTAGGTTGATCCCTACATTAAAACATTTTTTAATGATGACAACTTTATTTATGAATACTATTAATCAAAATGTGTAAAAATGTGTAATACATAGTACAATTCCAAAAATGTATTTCAATAAATAATAAATAAATAATATACAGTATATATATATAAAAAATATAATTATATACTGTATATTTATTATTTATTCTAATTTATTTTTGAAATTGTACTATGTATTACACATTTTTATACACACACGTATATATAAACACACATTGATAAATTACATATATAATAATACAGGTTTTATACATACATATATATATATATATATACAGTACAGTATATATATAAAATTTGTAAAAAATATAAGATTAATTTTTTCTGCTTCTGCATCCCAGTGCAGATGGATGGAAACAATTGCAATTTTTTCATTTATTATGCAAATGGTTAAATAAATATATAGAATATTATTCTTATATGTTATATATCATATATATATACTGCAAACTTTTAACTATACTCGATACCACATTTTTTATGTCTATACAGAGCTTTTTATTTACAACTGTGCGAGGCAGATTTGCACATTGGTGCACATACAAAATCACTGATGTGTTTTCCTGTCGTTGAGGTGAAATGTTTAGAAAAGCATTTGCTGTGCTTTCTCACAGTCACAAGCCATTATGCTTTGACAGGCACTTTTGACGTCATCTCTGATTCTTTTTCATGTACCTCCACAAACACGCAGTCTTTAGATGGTTAAATCCCATTCTTAGCCTCATCTGGGTGTGTCTTCATCCCACGCTCCACGGCTTGCACACTGCTTCTTCTGTTCTCTCCAGCCCACTGAGCATGTACAGTAGAGCCGGGTCCTGGCAGAGCAGCCAGGCGAGCAGAGCGTTGGGACATTACTGCTTTAGGGAGTGTTTCGTGCGCCTGTGTGCTCGGTTCTGCAGGAGTAAAGAGCGAATGACGTCAAGGCTGGAGTGCAGTCAGGATCAGACAGTAAATCACAGGGCATCCGCTCTCTCACCGCAAACACACCCGGCTCGGCCTGGGGAGGACACGTCTGGACTCACTCCTACTCCCTCTCTCGGTTCACTCCCTTACTATGTGGCTCACGGATTGGTTGGACAGACAGAGTAATAGCCTGCTGCTGAGAGGAGTGAGGTCCGGTGCTTTCCCTGGACTTCCCCCTGCAGTATGCCAGGCTTCAGGCTGGGGCCTGAATAGCAAATAAGATGCTATTTGTGCTCGTGGGCTTCTAATAAATCATAGCAGACGCGCCTTTTATCATTTGTACAGTTTGAAATGTTTTTGGCGGCTGATGCTATTTGAAAAATGTGCCTCTGCTGGAGCCTGAGCGAGGGGGAATTTAGAAGGTAAAACTTTCCAAACTTGTAATTGCTGTGACAGAATCATTACAGAAGGCAGAGTGTTTAACATCCAATTAAATCACTGAATTACCAACACTCACTCTCCTCGCTTCAAAATGGGACCTACAGGAGTGCAGTGTCTCAGAGGAGTTAGGGCTAAATCTTATCTTATTTGTCAGGTAAATGGCCCCAGAGCGTACAAACGTTTCCTTCTCCGGAGGAGTCTGTTTGTGTCCTTCTGATTTGGATCAGCATTTCTCTCCCATTTAGGCAAACAGCTAATCAGTCATTAGTGACATCAGCCTAACCCAGTGGAAAGTTTTATTACTGAAATGTTGCTCTTTGGGAGAATAAACGTTGGATAAAAAAATCTGTTAGAAAATTTAATTGAATTTCACAGCTATGTTTAATTGGACTGAGACTTGTTTCTCTTCAAATGTCTTAGGGAAAAAAAAGAAGAAACACAACTCTAACAATTAGCTACAGCCAGAATGATACTAATGTGGATAACAGGTCATTTAATTATGGAAGAATTTATTGAGAAATGTTTCAGTAACCGGACTAAATAATGAAACATTTAGGGGGACAAATGACAAATTAGCTGCTTTATGTTTTATGGAAGGATTGGTTTACTCTATAGATTACAGTGATTGATGTTATAACATTTGGGTGTTTTTAGTTGCTTTTTTGGATAATGAAGTTCTAATTTGATGCCTTTTTCTGTAATGAAACTGATTGCATTAGTGCCACTTAATATTTCTAACAGTTTGGAAAGGAAATCTCTGCCTTGTAAACAAGCTCAATATTCTAAACAACATAATTTTTGTTGCAAAATGTTTGCTGCAAAAAATTCAGAGGTGTCTTAATTAAACACTACTCAAGGTCTTCATACTCACTAGAACTTTCCATACAGAGTTTTGCCTGTGGACACTAATATATAGTTATCATTCTTGATGCGAATGGACCATAACTAACAATTCTGTGAATCTCTGAGGTAGACTTTGAGATTACTCGATTTTTCTCTTGAGAAACATCTGAGGAGTAGAAGACAAAAACTGCATTTGCTGTTGTGTAGAAGAAACATCGGAAAACTTTCTCTCCTGTAGAAATCACAGTAAACCTTTGAGCCTTACTTAAACCTATCAATCCAAATTAAGCAGCCTGTAAAAGGTCCTATAAAATTATATTATTGCTTGTACCCATTGAAAGATTTTTTTTTAAACACCCTCTGTATGCACTATGTTTCCTATTAGCATTAAAACGCTTTTCTATTGTGAGTGTGTTTGTACGTGTAAATGAAGCTGTTGAAGAGTCCTGATGTTTAGTTCTCTTGTTGAATGCCAACATTCTTCACCAGTGCTGTCAAATTACCCAGAGCTAAATGAGACCAGCGAGGTTGTAGATAAGATTTGGAGGAGAAAACAACTACATTAACATAACCAATGAGTCAATTCTTTCTTTCTCATTAAGAGCGTGGAAGAATTTGTGTCTGGGCAGCCCCATTCTCTGGACAATGAGGTGGATTCCAAGCAAGTGCTGCTGACAGGACCCTGTTCTGGAGGAGTGCTGCTCTCTGAAGGGTAATAGCCCTCATGTAGATGACGACAGTGAGGTCTGAGGCAAGAGGTTGGAGCTTATTTGCTTGAATGTTGCCATAACAGTAGGATAACAAGTAGTTGCAACCGATGTGTTGCCTTGTTTAATGAGGCACGGGAATAGGGGATAGGTCAAAGGTCAGACAAGGCTTTAAGCACTTTTTAGGCCTTTAAAGGCCAAGAACGTCACTCCGAGGCTTTAATATGCTTCAATACATGTCTCGAAACTTCTCAAGGTTATCACACCATGGTGTTCCAGACCTATGATGGTGAATAAAAGCCCACATAGCTGTTAATCTATGGTGTACCTTGCCAACAAGAGACAAGAACTTTTTATACCTCTCCGCAGGAGCTCCCTGCCCCTCTCTCCCACAGCTCAATGTGGAGCTGCCCTGCTCTTTGAAGTGATATTTACTCTCTCATTCATCGCATGAGAAGAAAAAAATAAAAAAGAGGTAAAATAAAGAGAAAGAAACACCTGCCAGACAGCAAACAGCTCCCAAGGTCCACAGCTCCTCAACAGCGATCCCCATGATGTCATCGCAGTCACATGAAACACTGCATGAGTTCAGCCTCTACTTCGTGATTGGCAGGCACTTTTAGAGCAGTGCAGCTTTTGTGTAAAACTTGCTGATGTCTGTCTGTGGCTCTCAAGATTGCCGTTTGGACAAGTCATTTTTAAGGGTACCAAGAATGATTTTTGATGAAGTACCAACTTTCTTTTCATCACCCAGACCTTCTCAGTCCAAATCATCTCAGATTTCTAAGCAGAAGTGTGATAAATAATTTTATGCACTCATATGAAACTCAAAATATGACTTTGCTTAAGCTTCAAAGAGATGAGAGCGACAGTTGGTCGACAGCACAAGCTGTTAGCTTTCCACGATAGTCTCAGTTTTAATCAAACAGGGTGAGCTGCATGCTGGGAATGAAGTTTCGCTGCTAGTCACCAAGAACAACACGGGTCTGTCTAAACAATGGGAAACTCAAAATAAACCTCGGCTCCTTCACTCCCTTTCCAAGCTCCCACTGAGGCCAATATGATAAGAGAGGCAGGAGCAGGACTTCAAGACATTTAGGCCTTTACTGCATTATGAGGTTCACACAGCGAAATCACATTAAATACTTTAATTCTTACTGTTGGGGTGGGGTTGCTGAGGTGAACAAGTAGAGGGGGGATGGTTCCTCTGTACACTCCATTTGATTAAAAAACCCCTTCATGGGTGCAAGTGCTATACTTTATTACTCTCAGGCAGCACTTCGCTGATTCGCTGTCTGGTGTTCGTGAACACTTCTGGTGGTGTGAGGCCCCCCCAATATTCGTTATTACTCTGGAAAAAAAGAACATCTACACAGGGTTATGGTTAAGATTTTTTTTGTAACTTTTGAGAAGGTGAGGAAGATATGAGTTTCTCATTGGTTCGCACTTTTTTGAGAACGGAAATGCTCTTAAACGGCAGCTTTGCCAGACTAACTTTGCTCGCGAAATGAATGTAGCGTCAAAGGAAGTATAGGCTAAGGTATACCTGTAGTAAACCCAAAAGACTGATTTGACGGAAAAGATGTGCATATACACATCAAGGAATATGGTTCATAAACGTCAATATCATACTGAATGATGTGGCTAATTTGATAGATTTAGAATATGCACTGTGGCATGCTTTTTATTGTATTTTGTTTTACTGTAATGTGCTTGCCTACAATATCCATGTGACTCTACAAAGTGGTTTGAAAATGGTTTTACCATTTGCCCACAACTAATTGTACTAGCTGCTAACTACTAATTGTATCAGCTGTTGTGTGGATGTGTGGTGGTCTTCTGTACTTTTCTTTTTACTTTTATGGTGTGATTTTTGATTGGTGCTGTTATTGAGGTTAATTCGTTGTTAATACATTGTTTAGCAACTATTTCAGCTCAGGACAAACATCTTACTGTCTTAAGATGTTCTGTCTTTTAGAGATAAATGAACAAATAAAGATGTTCTTCTCACTCTATAAGACAAAATGGTAAAATACCCCTTTTGTGATAAAGTTACTGTAAAAGATGGTAAATCCAGATTTGATAAAGTGAAGCAGGTTTTAAATCTTGTTCATTAATGTCCTTTGTTACTCATGTAGTAGTGGTGTGTGCAAGATGGATATTTCAGTCCTGCCCTGGCCAAAAAACAAAATTATTTTGTCTCACTTTTGCCCGCAGGTTCTGTTTCACTATGGTGCCATCTGTTGTTGCAGATAAAAGGAAGTTCCTTTCTCTTGCTGCTGCCTACAATCAAAAAACATCTAAAATATCTAATAATGCACCTGTAAACCATTTATTTTTGTTGTTTGATAAACAAATATCACTTTCTGTAGCCTAAACAGTCAAATACCTGTACATTAGATGCTTTTAGTTTATATTGAGATATTTTTATTTTTCTGTGCCCCTGAGTCACTTATTTCACAACATCAATATCTTCCCTCTTATATCCGTATTCAGCAAGTCAAAATATGTCCCACGCTGCATTCTATTGCATCAGGTCCTACAGATCTTTAACAGACATCAAGCAGCCAGACTCTTTCCTGATCCCATTCCCGCATCATTTCCTGTCTTCCTCCACTATCTTGTATCTCGGGTGTGTTTACATGTAAGCGCTGATAACTGCCAAACATCAGCTTGTTATAACAACCTGACAGTGCCAGATTTTAAGATTTCGAAAATCTTTTTTTTTTATTAATATTATTTTATAGTAGATGTCAAAATGTGAACGCACATGTGCACATTGAACACATTGCCAAAACATTAGTAAAATTTGTATGTTTAACCTTTAGCAGTAATGTAATCCATGCAAGGTAAAACAAACACACTGATTAGAAGTTGGCAAAAGGCCAAACATTTTTTTAAAAACATCATAATTAGAGATCTCTGATCAATTGATCCTCCTCCTCTTGCCCTTTCCCCCCTGCTGACAATAGTTTACCATCAGATGTCCCTCCCCCTCAGCTGTGAAGGACCTTGCGATTTGAGAGCCCTCCTGTGCAGTAATTCTGAAGGCCCCGGGGCCACGTTACTCCCAAATACACAACACTCTCTCCGTCGGACCCCCTGTGAGCTTAAACCTGCTGAAACGGCTGCTGGCCATGTATGTAAATGCTGTAAACTTGTGGCCCGGAGGCTCTCGGTTTGCTCTCTTCGCATTACCCATGTGTCACCTCACTGCCTGGGACATCTATAGCACATTCATCCAGAGCTGCGCTAAATGAATGGATTTTATTGAGCGAGATTTGTTCCTTTTGTTCTCCTTACCATTAGTGTCTTCTCCATTTAGAGGAGTGAATCTATGTGTGTGTGTTTCCCCGAAGCAGAAGCAGACACCTCCACACACGCCGCACTTCCCCGCTGCGTCACTCTTCCAGTCCGAAGCTATTTCGGAGCATATTGACGGGTTGTCCAGCTGTGCCGCTGAGACTCTGCTAAATACTGACCCTAAGCCACAGGTTACAAGTCCAAATCCTGCTCATTAGAGCCCTAATTGATTGTAATGTGGCCTTTGAGAAGCACTCCCTGCTACGGGGTGGTACTACACTTACGGGTTCCCCCGCTGTCCCTTTCCTGTTGTCTGCATCGGGCGCCAGCGGGGTCTACGGTTCGCCTACAATCGGACTTCGCAGACGGAATCATTAAAGTGGGGGGGTGGCACGAAGCCTTTCATTGTGGCTGTTTCTGTGTACCAGCTTGAGCCCAGGACAGTGTCCACTCTGCCTTCCCAGCAGGAGAACCCCATCCTGGGCAGGACATTGTTGGGCTCTCCCCTTGACTTGCTGCCTGCTGCTTGAGATGCATGGGTTTGATTTTAATGCCAAGTCCTTGGACTAAAGCCCACCTTGCAGGGGAGCTAGGTCAATATTGGTTTTGAGAGCATGTGGAAAAATGTCAAAATGTTAAGTTCTATTCACTTTCCCCAGCGCTGTTTGTTTCTGCTGTGAAAGGCCTAGTGGGCCATTAGTGTAAACAGCGCTTTGTCTCACAGCTCTGTCTCCAGCAGGAGGGGACAGAACAAAACACAGATATAGAGATTAAAGTCTGTCCTTAAAATGGCAAAACAGCAGGACTTACAGAGACCTTAAAATGACAAAAAAAAGAGAGATAAAGAAAACAAACTGTAATCATCCCGCTGTCAGGTGAATGAAATGCAATGCATCTTTAGAATCACTCTCCCTGTCTGAGGTCGAAGAGCATTAGGCTCTGAAAATGGAGGGAAAGTGAAAGGATTTGTTTGAAATGCAGGATGAATTCATTTACATCTAACACATTAGCCACAATGGATAGAATGATGGTTCAATTATGGGCACTTTTAAAATGACGTTATAGTCTGCAATTTTTTATAATGGATTTTCATGTATTCTGGATTTGGGATGAAGAGAAAAGTTTCCAAGACTCATGTTGTCATGTATTTTCGATAATGTTTTTGTGGGAAAGGTCATTCAGCGAATAGGAGAGATTTGTTCTACAATAGCTTGGAGTTCATTAATATCTCAAGCTCAGCCTTTGAATGACTAATGATAACATTTCTTGACAAGTAAAAGACCAATGAACTGAGATGAACAAGACTGCAGACTGATGATCAGGCAGGTTATAGTAAAGACACTACAGAGACTGTAAATAATTTGAACCACAATGTATAATTTAACATGCAGTAGTCCACTTCCCACTGAGTGGACAAATGACCAAACGGTGCCACCAGCACTTCTTCACAATGACAGAAATGTTTTAAACATTAAATTTAATTGCATTCAATCCAAATGACATGTTTAAGCACATAAATCCAACATAAACAACAACTCTCAAGCTAGCCAGAGTGTCATTTATCACATTATCCCACTCATTTATTCATCTTCTACTTCAAAAGCAACCAATGGCTTCAATCTGTTTATGACAGACAGCGAACTGGCAGAAGAATCCTGTTTTCAAAGATTTGGACAAAACTTTCCAGGCTCCATTTGATATAAAAAATGTCTTTAGGAAAATCTATCGATTTTAACGATTTTTGGTGAGGGTCATCTGTATTTCTGCATTCAGGATTATCTTTTGAAACCAAGGGAAGCAAAGCATAAGTAGAGCATTTTATTCATTGTGCAGAGAAATTGCAGTTTGGGTGTCTTTGCATGTTGATATATTTCTGTATACATTCTCCAGACTAATAAACAATGATGTTTAGGACATCCGGGCTTCAAAATACCCAACAGACCCCTTTACTGCCATGAAAATCTGACTCTGCAATATAACTTTCTACTGGAAATGGATGACACTGTGAGAAAGCAGCTGTTTTACTGCAGTCCAGCCCCTTCCTCTCGCTTTGAGCTGTCCTTTCTCCTCACGGCCCTGAGGGAACGTGCCACTCTCCTTCAATGACTTCAATTAAACACGCAGCAGTAAAACTGTTGCCTCTCCACCTCCTCTTCTATGTGCTTTCACCACATTCTGCTCTTTTATTTGTCTGCTCTGCTTTTATTGCCCAGGTAGCCTTTGTCACATCTAGATTACTTTATCTTAAAGAAATGAGGAACAGTTGCATTTTACAGAGAAGTCAGATGGAAAAACACTGATAACTACACAGATAAAACATGATGATATACAAAAGACTCATATACGCAAGCATAAGTCCTTAAATTCATACATTTATTAATAGCATATAGTTCACTTCTTTGTGTTTTACATATTTCATATTGAAACAGGAATTTCGACAGCCATGGATCAGTCAGATGCAGATGTTAGGGACATATCTATAGAGCATATTGGACTAAAATCTGTGTGGTGGAGGATGAGTCATCAATATTTTGGTTAACTTTCCTGGAAAATATATATATATATTTTTTTAAATAGAACAATCTGATACATTTTGTTAGTGTTTAGAGGTACACTGGCATAAACGTACCCTCACACCTAATAGATTATTATTATTATTTTTTAAATGAAATATGCATTTGTTTTGCAATTTTCAGCTTTTTAGGACGTAGTCAGACATTAACTATACCAAAGACAACATTAGCAGCCTCATCTCTGCGCTTCACAGTTGCTAATGGGATAATTTAGGACCCTCACACCTTAAGGAAACATCTCAGACTGCGTTCACACATTGTTGTTATTTATGGCCGGGTGCGATTAGGTCTCCCACACTTCAGGTGTCGAGCATGGGCTAAGCTGACGCCTCCGTATAAACTGCACCATACATCAGCATTACAAGGTTTACTCACACTGGCCCTCCACAAACAAATAACATTTACATGGGCAGCTGTTCCACTGAGGTCACACGTACTCCCTTCAGTGGTCTGTACAGACTCTTAAAGGAACACTATCCACTATTTTTTGGAAATAGGCTCATTTTCCAACATCCCTAGAGTAATACATATGTGTTTTAGCGTTTTTCAATCCATTCAGCGGAAAATGCAAAGTTGTGATTTTCTAGGCTGATATGACTAGGAACTATACTTTCATTCCGGCGTAATAATAAAGAATGAGAGTATAGTTCCTAGTCATTTCAGCCTAGAAAATCAAAGCTTTGCATCTTCCGCCAGTCTTAGTACACGATGCAACTACAGAAGAGTCAAGTTTTAAATAGGTTTAAATACATTTAAAAATATCGAAACTCTTTAGTAATTTTATAGTGCGACGCTAATGTTCTAATCGGATTCAATAATTTATGCTAAGCTATGCTAATTTTGGGACCACTAGACCCGGCATTCGGCTGAATGGATTCAAAAACGGTAAAACACATTTGTATTACTCTAGGGATGTTGGAAAATGAGCCTATTTCCAAAAAAAAGTGGAGTGTTCCTTTTAAGCAACATCTCGGCATCTGTTGGGGGGCAGAAGAGTGACAGAGTTGATTTAGGTATCCAAGTACAAATACTGATTATTTTAGTATTTAAATGTATTCAAGAATTAGTTCACTTCCATATAGTTTTCTCACCCCCATGTCATTCACGATGTTCATGTCTTTCTTTTTCAGTCGAAATGATTGGTCATTTTCTAAAAACCCCAAATGTTTTGCACTAGCTCAACTTCAAGCATTAAATTTGCATTCAGAATTAGTATGAGATTGTGCAAAGAAAGTCAAATGAATGAATTTGACATTAGGGAAATGCAAATGAGTTTTTCACCCTTCCCCAACTTTTTGAAAAGGAGTACGCATGTCCTGATTTTGCGGAGTTTGATGTGTTCCTGGATCAACATATTTCGACAAACTGGTTCTTCAAATCTGATTGGTTAATCACCATGTTGTTCCATGGTCAACAAAGGTGTTGATCCAGGAACATGTCACACTCAGCAAAATCAGGTTTGGCACCGGAGTACACAGACGAAGAACTATCCATGCGTGACTTTTCCAATGTGATTACCTAAATTTTATTTATTTATTTTTTAGAAAATGGGCAATCGTCTCAATGCATAAGACCCATTTTACTCAGCTGGGATCATGTAGAGAGTCACTGTAAGTGAACTTCATGCTTTATTCTTGATCATATTATTTGTAATTTGTATTATTATGACATGACATGTCAATATGAACTCTATCCATCCATCCATGAGCTATAGTCAGACCATCATTCATGGAGTTTGATTTAAACCATTACAATTCTCAAAAGTTACTGTCCAACTGGCATTTTTGTTTTCTCGCCAATGGTAATCAAACATTCAGTGTTTGGCAAGTGTTAATTCTGGACCCTTATTTGGAGCCTTTTTTTAAACTTCAAATGCAGACAGCATTCATTGTATTGCAAGGCAGAGACATACAGAACACTAAAGCATACATTGCTTTGATCTCTGCTGCTCTGGCTACAGGTTTGGGTTCAGTAACTTCAGACACAGAGTCGGGTTTGGCACCACCTGCTCTCTCACGTCGGTTCTGCTCTCTCCTTGCTTTCCTCTCTCACCTTTGTCCATGGTTCATGGGAAATAAGGCCTCACAATGGGACGCAGGGCCTGTGTCTCATGTCGGTTTTGTGTGTGCTGTAGAAGCGATCAGATTACGTTGCAGACGGTGGACAATAACAACATGTAAATGAGTCTGGATGGAGAGAGAAGAGGGCTGTCCAGCGGTGTGGAGAGAACAGATCCGTATTAGCGGAATTGATCCTGGCCGGTACTCTAGGGACTGGGCTCAGTGACTGGACACTGTTTATTCAGCCCTACTCTGGTTTCCCAATGGGGTCAGAAACGACAGATTTTTGTGACTAACATGTGCATTTGAGAAAAAGTCCCAGTTTGGATTTGTCTGGAGCAATTCTGTCTATGTAGGAGCTCAGCAGAAGACTGTTGTACCTGACTGCTGCTCTGCTGACTGGACGGTTTGCTGCGGTGCTGAGTTTGCCTAAGTATCTTTGAAATACATCTTTGAAGTGTAGTTGTAAGATTACATCACTGTAATTTTTACCATTAGCATGTCTGTCAAAAGCAGACACACCTTTGTGTAGGTAGTGCTTTTCAAGAGAAACGCACAGGTGACATGAGTCAGCCAAATCCAGTTTGACAAGTGACTGGGTGTTCTTGAAGTGACCACAAAAAAGATTTAAGCTTGTGCTTGTCAGTCTGAGAAGGAGTCGGTGCAGACTGACTAACTACACTAGTACGTTTACATGAGCAGTTCTGATTGAACCATATAGGTTTCTGCATAGTCTTCCTCTCTGAACTATTAATGCATACTATACATGCACAACAATTCAAAATTTGGGGTGAAATTTCAAGTGCTGTCCCTTGACTTTTTTTCCCAGTGTAATTTATTTCTGTGAATATTCAACAGCTGTTAACCCAAAAACATTACATGCATCATTTTTACAGGCTGTACAGTGTAAATATGTATGCATTATATGTATGCATGTAATTTGTGTATGTTATATATATATATATATATATATATATATATATATCTATAAACAACTACCCATGTGCACGTTTGTTTATGATTTGATGTCAAAACCAAAGAAATGCACAATAATTTCAACTTTCGCCCTGTTTTCTTGCACTGTCAGGTTTTTTATAATGGCCTGCTTTTTGATGGTTATCAGCATATTGTTGTGCATATAAACGCTCTCAGTGTTTTACTGAGTCTCTCAACAGCACTTTAATCCACACCTTCAGCCTTCCTGCTCGTAATCAACCACCAGAACAACACGCTCTACACATTCCTGACAATCCTTCACTGACTGCATGAGGTGCATCAGTGCAAAACACAGATTATCATTAGTCAGGAAGTGTAATGAGGTTTGTAGTGTAAATGTATAAAAAGTGCTTAAAATTAATTTCAAGCCTGTAAAAAGGGTAAAAACTGGCATGGCCAAAGTAATGCACTGATGTATACTGAGCTAGCTTGACAAAACATAATTTTTTTTACTATTGTATTGAATTTTAAGAGCCTATAAACACAGTTTCACAATAGTGCAGACAGTGTCCGGCATCTCTGCATTTGGGCAGTGAGATACATTTGGGCAACAGAAAGAGAGTTGTGTTGTAAAATGTAGGCAATGACGTGCAGTTTTCACACTAAGGTGTCATGGTCACTAAGGTGTATGCTCACATTTACACGCACACACACATCAGTTTTAAAGTATTTGTTCACATCAAACTCATACACACCTTCGTAACAGTTAGCTTTGAGACATTGCTTAGGTCACACACTGCAAACCAGTAATGTAATGGGTTTCATCGTCTCTCGAGGGACAAATACCTTTCTGGAGCCCTTGACTAAGAACCAAAGGTTTTTATTTATTTATTTTTTAAACATCACAATATATCATAATACTTTTTATGACCTAAGGGTGGCAGTATTGGATCTACCCCTGTGATTCTTGCAGTGCACATGAATGAAGTTCTAACTGTGATGCCTTGAGAAATCAAGATGTAAAAGATAGACTCTAAATAAATGATATATAACATCTTGAAAATGCATAAGACACGTTTTTGTACAATATGTTAAATTAGAGTTTATTTTCTTACTCCATATACTTTTTCATACTCCAAAACGGTCTACAAAATGTATTTTTAGTAACATTAGTTACTCTATTAACTAACATTAACAAACAGGCCTATATTTGTTACTGTAATTGTAACTGTAAATATTTATTAATCTTTAGTAAATAAATCTAAAATGTTCATAGGTCATTGAACTAATATTAACGGATACAGCTTTTGATTTGATTAATTTGATTATGTATCAGAAAATATTGAAATGAACATTAAATGAAATGTATAAATGCTTAATAAAATATAATAAATGTATGCAAACTAATTTTTTATAGTTAGTTCATGATAACAATAACGGAATAAACGGAAACATATTGTCAAGGGATACCTTTATTTATTTATGTTCTGGTTTAGATTTATGCTTAAAACAAGAATCAATCAATCTATGAAACCTAATCAGCAATATCCTCAAAACAGAAAAAAAAAAAAAGAAACTGAACAGATATGTACATATAAATTCACATGAGAAATGTAGAATATGCCACAATATTGTTGTGCCGAGATGCAACAGGTGCACTCCAACCAGCATCTACAGGGTTAACAACAATGAAACCACTCAGATTGGAATAAAGGAAGGAGGAAAAGTTCCCACACTTTGGCTCTATTTTGTTTCTCTCTTTCTTTTCTTTCTTTTCTGAATAGTGCCAAGATAGGCTGATGTAAAGCCCAATGCCATGAATGAAATAAGGGGAAGAAAAAGAAAAAGGAGTAAATTGAACACACTTGACTTCTGTAACTCACCTGTTAGTAAAGGGTTTTGTTTTGCATTCATTAGGTGGGCAGGTTGCTGGCCCCTCCCTTAACTTGTGTGAGTTTCCCAGGTAAGGCCGTGTAAAGCCGTCAGAGCGGAGATAGAGGAAGAGAGCGAGAGAAAGAGAAAGAAGGGAGGAGAGTTCCCACCACCTTCATTCGTCGTTCTCACAGGAGCCGATTGGCCAGATCTTGCCTCATCGTTGTAACCTGACCTACCCAGGCATGAAGGCAGGTGTCTGCAGCCCGGATACAAGAGAAGCAGCGCACACGTATAGACGAGAGGTGGGAAAGTTAAAACAAGTTTCACCTTATATTGTTCCTTCTGTCACTCTAAAACAAACAAGACATGACCCAGTAAATACTGAATATAATGCAACTAAGCCCAGCGATACAATAGCGTGTTATCGTACGCTCTTCAGAACTTCAGTAACATCCTCCTTTCCTGTTGTGTTCTGGCCATTCATATGATTAAAAATTCATATTACAGTGTAAGATTGAGTCTGCTTTTATATCAATGCTGCTCCAGCTGGTAACGTGACATTCATCCTGCCCCGAGCCATCAGACACCACAGGCTTCCTGCTTTGGGTTTCGACCAGACATGTTTCTCATGCTTAACAAAAAGTTGCACGTATGGAATTGCTGCCACTCGTATAACTCGATGACGAGTGGTAGACAAATATTTAACCATTTGAAGACTCCTTTGAACTGCAATACTTTGAGTCTGTTGACTGTGGCTATCTTTGCAGTGGACTTTGATCTGAGGTGGTGACCATCTGAAGCCCTCAGATGTGGTAACACTGACGTACTGTATGCATGGGAAAATAGGGGCATGACAAATCTATTCTTGCACTATCTATCTATCTATCTATCTATCTATCTATCTATCTATCTATCTATCTATCTATCTATCTATCTATCTATC